>JAANSK020113239.1:0-15827 GCA_011763485.2 Isoetes engelmannii
ATAATAAAAAACCAGCATAAATAACCATGTATTAGCTATGAAAACCACTATGTTATGTGGTTTTTATTAAGAATAAAATTCTTAGCATAAAAAACCACATCTATAGTGGTTTTTCAATGGTTTATTGTAGTGGTTAAATTTTTGGGTGCCTTCACATGTGCCCTTGAACAAGCCAGTCGTTAACCTAGAAATAAATGAATGATCTTGTTGAAGTGGACTTCGAACCCGAGCACATCTGGTCCTCTCCACTCTAGGTGGAGCCGACCGATGCCCTTGAACAAGCCACTCCGTCACCTTTTTATTAACCTGCTTTAAGCTTATACACACTACAAAAAACAAGAATAATTATTCACTTACCCATGTCGGTTCCGTAGCTGAAGGCCCGTGGCTGAAGGCTCCGTTGGTGGCAAGGGATCGTTAACCTACTTCATAACCTGGTCTAAACGCTGATCCCTTTTAGCCGGCATACGATTGTGGCGATCCATTGACTTGTAGTAGGAAGCGGTAGAAGAACACCTGGGCGCCAAGGAGGAGGAAAAAAACACTAACAACAAGAAGAACAGTCGGCTGCTTGGTTTATATACCCAGAGGACGTCGCATGCGACGTCATTCAATGGTCAGCAGGCCATGTCAGACGTCGGAGTCGGATGCCACGTCACGTGACAGTTGACACGTCACGTATCCGTTGGCCATGCCAGCCACGTCGCATGCGACCTGGAAACGTGGCGCGGAGAGGTGGTGCCACGTCACGTGACCGTTGGCATGTCACATAAACGTTGGCCACGTCATGGACGTCGCATGCGACGTGACCGACATGGCGTAAGGACACGTCACGTAGACCACGGCCATGTCAGATAGACCATGGCCACATCAGATGTTGTGCACCACGTCAGCGACATCGGATGCGACGTGTATACGTGGCCAACTACCACGTCAGATAAACTTTGCCACGTCATGTGCCGCTGGCCACGCCAGCCACGTCGCATGCGATGTGGAAATGTGGCGCAGAGAGGTGGTGCCACGTCACGTGACCGTTGGCACGTCACATAAACGTTGGCCACGTCATAGACGTCGCATGCGACGTGACTGACGTGGCGTAAGGACACGTCATGTAGACCACGGTCATGTCAGATAGACCATGGCTATGTCAGATGTTGTGCACCACGTCAGCGACGTCGGATGCGACGTGTATACGTGGCCAACTACCACGTCAGATAAACTTTGCCACGTCATGTGCTGCTGGCCACGCCAGCCACGTCGCATGCGACGTGGAAACGTGGTGCAGAGAGGTGGTGCCACGTCATGTGATCGTTGGCACGTCACATAAACGTTGGCCACGTCATAGACGTTGCATGCAACATGACTGACGTAGCGTAAGGACACGTCATGTAGACCACGGCCATGTCAGATAGACCATGGCCATGTCAGATGTGCACCACGTCAGTGAAGTCGGATGCGGCGTGTATACGTGGCCAACTGCCACGTCAGATAAACCTTGCCACGTCATGTGCCGCTGGCCATGTCATCCACGTCGCATGCGACGTGGTGTCGGCAAAAGACACTTGGCGACGTAGTTTTGGCGATGTGGTCCCAGACGTCAGCCACGCGTCGTCTCCACGTCGTGTCGCATCCCAGGCGACGTCCTGGGACGTCGCTCGCGACGTCTCTGCAATGCCACGCTGCTAGTCGCGACGTCTGTGCGACGTGGCGTTGCAATTTGCAACGTGACATCGCACAGACGTCGTGAGTTGACGTCGCGAGGTACCCAAATCTCTTGTAGTGTATAATGCAACAATAGGACACACAATCTACCGACTACCTAGAACAAGAGAGGACAGGGTTTACAGGAAACATCGTTAGAAAAAGTCCCAGACAACCTGTAATATGTAGAATACGCTTATTATTGCCTCGCATTGGGGAAGCAATCTATTTAAGACAAATTTTGCTACACCAACCTGCGAGGACATGGGCAAGAGCTCAAAGTGGTAAATGGTCAACAACATCAAACATATCAGCAAGCCGCAGAAGCACGTGGATTGCTTGTCGCACATAATGAAGCCATACTCGTTATGGAAGAAGCAACGTCATTGTCCTTGAGTCCCACGCAATTGTGCTTTTTGTTTGCAATGCTTTTGCTTGATCAAGCACCGGCAATCGATATATGAAACAAGTACCAATATCATGGCATTTGGCTTGCAATTACAGCCTCGCCTTTTAAGGGATGTCATGCATGAACTAGCCAGATTCTCAGAGACCACATCGTACTTAAATAGTGCTATGCAAATGGCAAGTATGATGAATGCTAACCAGTCGGATATATACATGTACATACGTGAGCAACTAGAACATCCACAAAGTGAAGCGCCAATTTTTGTGGATGGAAAAGCGGGTACAGGTAAAACATTCGTACTTAATTATCTATGTTCATGGCTACGCGGTAATGGATACATAGTGCTCTCATGTGGAATGACGGGACTATGTGCCTCACTATATCCAGGAGGTCGAACGACGCACTCACTTTTCCAAATCCCCATCACAGAGAATAATACAGGCTTACACTCACTATTGGAACGAGATTCTGGAGCAGCTCAACTGCTCGTCGAGGCAAAGGCCATATTTTGGGATGAGTTTCCAATGGCCAATAAAGTCGTGACAGAAAGCGTGAATTATTTATTACAACAGTTATATAAAAATAATCTACCATTTTGGGGGAAACATTTTATAGCGTCTGGCGATTTCAGACAGATTGCACCTGTCGTAAAGGGAGGAGGAAAAACCGCCGTGATCAGCGCATCTATAAAGTCTTCGCCGTTATGGCAAACGTTTCGAGTACTAAGGTTACATCAGCAGATATGAAACACAGAAGATGTCGAGCTTATGCGATTCGTCGATGATATAGGAGAAAATTGGAAAAGGACCACACTATCACTAGATATTTTTAACATAACTACTGATATTGCAGAAGCTGGACAATTTCTCTATCCGCCTGATATCTTGAAGAATCGAACCGAATGCGCACGTAGAGCATCATTGGCACCCATCAAGAAGAATGTGAACAACTCCAATGAACGTGTACTAACCAAGATCCCTAACAATAGCAAGTCGTATTACAGTCATGATCACATTAGTGAACAAGAGGAGGTCATTCATGACCATCCTTATGCAATAGCTAATTTCCTCAACAACTTCACCCATTCTAGCATTCCCAACCATGAACTGAAACTTAAGGTAGGAGCAATATGCCATATCATGAAATGGCTTGATATGGACAAAGGTCTCGTCAAGAATGCCAGAGTGATAATTGAATCAATGCACGCGAAATTTGTAATGGTAAGGGTATTGGGTGCATCAGACACATGCATATATCCAATTTATAGGGTAGATTTTTTCTACCAACCGGAGAATCGACCATGGACTATCCACAGGCGCCAACTCCCTCTTCGATCGGCATACTCGACCACCTTCAGCAGTTGTCAAGGACTAACATTGGATCGGATTGTTCTTGACTTACGCACAGACGTCTTTGCGCACGGACAATTGTACATGGCTCTTACACGTATCCGCAAAAAGGAAGACGCGCTTATCCTCCTCACCCCCAAAAATACAACGAAACAAACAGCAAGTGTGGTCTATAAAGAGCTCCTTTGCTAAAAAGGTATGTTCTTTCTACTCAAGCTATTCCTTTGTATTTAATACATATATGTGCAGGATAGACGAGCCAAATAACATCTCAGTCATTAAGATACATTGTTTCGACTTCAAGTAAGGTATGTCCTCTACCCTTCACAGGTACCATGGAAAATACGCCTAAGATGAACTCGAGGACTATCTACTAATAAGGTATGATAAGAAACCAACCTCTCCTTTGTATTTAATGCATGTATGTGCAGGAGAGACGAGCCAAAGAACATCTCAGTAAAATACATTGTTTCGACTTCAAGTAAGGTATGTTCTCTGCCTTCACAGGTACCATGGAGAATATTCCTAAGATGAACTCGACAACTATCTACTAAAAGAAACCAACCTCTCCCCCTCCTCCCCCTCCCAACCAGCCTATACGATAGATGGCGTGGTGTTTGATTATCATGGGATTCCCCTCATACATTATTTGTGAATTGAAAGGAAAGATAGAGTAAAGCAAAAAATACGCCATCGCGGTGGTGGTCTAGTGGTCAAGGCATTCGTTATGGGCGGCCCCCAGCCATGCCCAAAACCCAGTGACCACCATCGGGTGGTGCAAAAAAAATACAGAGCAATCAAATTGTCCATCGCGGTGGCGGCCTAGTGGTCAAGGCATTGGTTAGGGCGGCCCCCAGCCATGCCCAAAACCCACTGACCACCACCGGGTGGTGCAAAAAAATTCAGAGCAATCAAGTTGTCCATCGCGGTGGCGGTCTAGTGGTCAAGGCACTGGTTATGGGCGGCCCCCAGCCATCCCCAAAACCCACTGATCACCACCGGGTGGTGCAAAAAAAAAATATACACAGTACCAAATTGAAAACAACGAGCTCAATAGTGGGAATCCCATGATGCTCAAACAGCACCCATCTATCGTATGGGTAGTAGAACATATGGCAACAGTGTAGGTTCAAATCCTACATGTTCTCAATTTCATACATGTTCTCAATTTGATCCAAAGCGTCTTTAAAGTGACACCTTTCCTCTAGGCGAATCTAAATGCCTTTAGCTACAATTAATCATCTTCTTTACCTTTGAATTTTGTAGCAAGTATGCAGGTTGAATACATATAGTTAAATCTCGCAAGTCCCTCAACACTCAAATGAATAAACCTCCTTCGCGACAAGTAGGCCCAAAGAAATGTTCGCTGCGGCCTTGGCCGCCGCGATAATTTTCTTGTATATATTATAGAGGGAGCTAGAGCACGAGGTCTATGGCAGCTATGGCGATTACTAAGGAGAACGTCGAGCAGACCTTGACCTCGAAACTCCAGCCTACTCACCTTGTCATATTTCTTCTCTTCTCTATACTTCTTAGAAAATATGCATAGGCAGTTATGACTGTTCATTTCTTAACTTGCTCAATTTATACTCCTGAAGTTTCCTAATGAATATGTCATTGATGGTGGAAGAACAATAATTTTTATGCAATGTAACATATTGCTGTGAAATCTACTGTACTTTATTAGTTTTATTCATTATCTCTGTAGAGTTCTTTGTTAAAATTAGATGCTTACTGCATTTTCTCGAAGGAGTTTCTATATTACTATACCTTCTGATTACAACATAATAACTGGTATTTTTTGCTGCATATATGGTTATTGGCGCTTGCTTCTAAACAAAACATTATTGATATATGCTGCAGGAGGGTGAGCTGCATATTGCTTCTGCATGCCTATTTCTTTTGTTTCTAATTGTACTTATTCTTTACAGGTGTGGTACAAGCTTTGATGTTGAGATTGTATTTGCTCAGTTTGAAGGCAAAAGATTGTTAGAACGCCACATGCTTGTACTAAAATAATTATAGTATAAAGGATATAAATTCCTTGCTTGCATAATGATGTTGTCATGTTTGTAAGATGTATACTTGGAACGAGGAAGGCTAGCACGACGATGAGTCACAACCATACTCATTCAAGAACTAGGTGACAACTTTGTAAAGAACTCAGACCAGTAATTACAAGAGAAGAAACCCAGTGTATCTCCGATTGTAGGGACCCCAAGGCGCGATATAAAAGCAGTCGGAACCCTATCAACGAGGATGGCAGCTGAAGCACCTTCAACAAAAGAGGAGTTCAAGTCAATGGCCAGGCTATTCAAGGATAAGGGTATATCTAGGATAGAAATGTCTCAATTCACGAGTCAAGTGTCACGACTATAGGGATTTGTAGTCTTCCACAGCATAGCCATCAGGAGAAGAGCGAAGATTCCATAGTCACCAAGGAGATGCACAGCAAAAGGAGGTACAAAGGCCAGAAATCGAAAGTTGAAGAAAAGTTGGAGATATCCTAGCAATTGACTACTTCCACGAGCTCGATAGAGGCAAAATGAGGTTGAAATTTACAAGAGTGTCACCAGGAAGCACCTTAAAGGACCATAGGCAACAAGGCAGTGTAGCACCCTAGAAGGGACCGATGTCCAAGCCATGAGATCAAAGGGACCAAAGAATAGGTTGTAAAATCACATAGGGAGAAGCGCATAAGTACCTCACCAACATACAACAACTTGTAGGCAACTTGGCAAATGCAGAATCGAAGATTTAAAGGCCAGTCAATGAAGAGAACAACTCCTTGAGAGATTAGCCAAGAAAATTTTGCACAATTTCAAGAAGCACCTCCGAAGAACTGCAAACATGGTGGACAGGGACAAGTATTGCACAAGGACAAAATAAAAAGAAAACTCCAATCCCGAAGCGTCAATAGTTGTTGCATCTTAGTTAGAGTGGGAACCAACAGGTATGGCCATAGGTAATAACATCAGAGAGCTCGACATATCGACGGGTCTACCCAGAGTATAGGACGACATACAAATAGGAGGAGATACATCTTCGCCTCCAGTACAATGCTATAAAGTATGCGTATACCTCGAGGGTAGACACCAAGGGACCCAATAGCCTTAGTAGTATTTGAAATGGTGCAGGCTATAGACCTTGCACGTATATTCCCCTTGTCATACCCCCTCCCATACTGTAACAGATTAAAAAATAGGGATGCGGGGCGATTATGTGTGAAGCGGTCAACATTCTCGACGCTCTCCTCGCAATGAGACCACAATGAGACACCAACAAGAGGAGGACTTGCCACACGGGATGATGATGGAGTCGACACACAATAATATCAAATTCAGAGTCATCGTCTAACCGCTAAGACGAAGGATACAACATGAAGGATCATTTCAATCACCTTCATGCCTTTGAGAATGACATAGAAGATCTCAGGTCGTGAAATACGTCATCAAAGCCATCAGCAGTGCGAGACCCTCAATGAAGAAAGTCGACCTCTACATTGAGGAGGACCACACTGTCAAGAAGAGTGGAGTCTTGATCGCATTGGAAGAATGTTATCTTGCTGCTTCAAGTAAACGACAGGGGAGCAACTTCTAGCAAGCTCGAGGAGCTAGGGCCATATAGTCTAGTATCATAGAAATTTATGGATGATAACATCGATAATAAGGAAATATTCTTCGAAAAAGGGTCGATCAAGGTTGAGCTCAGTGTCAAAATTGGGAAGGAAATGCAGAGGAGTAACTAAATTTGTACATGATCGTAACAGATATCCAACGTATTGAAACCACTTTGTGAGCTTGATCACCTCGCTAAGAAGGAATCGTTACTAGGATAATTGTTGACCAAGTATAAAACTAATAACTCCAAGGAATAATCCAACTAAATGAAAAGACTTGTTATGATGACGTCAACTCAATTGGTTGGAGTATTTCAAGAGTTTAATAACAAAGAAAGGGAGAATCTCGAGAATATGAAATTAAAATATACATAGGTGCATCTAAAACAAGAACTATATTTAATTGCATGGTTCCGTAGGACCAAAGAAATGTGATAACAATTAAACCTTGAGAGTTAGGATTATTCTATATAATTCAGTAACCCATAAATGTATAAATAGTTACGCTAAGTATGATGGCTCCACCCATCATGATAGATCTGTAAGTTAGGTTAGCCAAGGCTAATAAAATAATAAGTAAGAAACATTTAATACATTTAACTTCTTAAGGTGGGGAGAGCTATGATGTGGTATACAACGTCATGGAATGGGGTAGGACCATTTTCAATATAAAGAAAGTGGTGGATCAGTCTTATGGGTGCACTTTAGGGGTGGAGTCACCATCCAATTAGTCCATATGGGATTAATAGGTGAGTGTGTTCTAGCCTTAGGAAACGTGTGACCCAAAATAGAGAGAGCACATTCATCTAGTTAACTGTTATAGAATGCATGAAAGGAATTTTGCAATTTCTCATCCTGTCTCGATAACAACTGTAGGTAATATTGGATAGACAAAATGAAACGCATGAATTCGTAGGCCACATGGAAAAAGCATAATTTCCTTAAGCCGTGGTTGATAGCATGCATTCGTACCTAGGAATGAACTAGTAGTCTAGTTCCTAGTAAATTAACATAGGGAAGTGGATCCCTTAAACCACACAAATTGTATAATTCAACTAAATTATTCTGGGGAGCAGTTAGGAGCACCCCACATGAGCAGATGTCTTATAAGCCTTAGCATAGCTTGTCGAGATAAGTTAAAGGTGATAATAATAGTTGTATAGACTTGCCTTCTGTAGACATATTGTAAAAACATAACTTATATAGTAATGACAATGCATGAATAAAATGTTAACTAAACCTTAGGGAGAATGTATATTCCCCCAAGAACAAGTGAATGACCCTCAAGATCCTTGTAAAACCAAATAGTAAATTGTATAACAAGTAAAAATATAAATATACCAAGTCCTTGTATAGATAGTAAGTATAGCAATTCTAAGTATATACTTGGAAGATTGATACATCACCAAGTGGCGAACATGAGTCGCATGTTTAATACTTGGGCCTGATGATGAAAACCTTAGATATATAATATAGAATTAAATATTGTCTAAATTATAGTTATTGCCTCAATATTTGCACTAAAGCATATCTAGAGCTTTGTAACTAAAGTAGAAAATAACTAATGTTGTGATAAATTGATAGTATAATATTAACCATCAAGTATAACCCTAGGGTAATTATATAATGCATGTAAATTTAATCTGATAGGGATCATGCAGGCTCATAGATAATCAATTGTATAATAAGTGCACGCATGTAAATTTAGCCCGACAGAGACCATGCAGGTTTCCAAGGTGGGGAGACTCTTGATGCTGAAGACAACATCAAATCAAGGTGGGGAGAATGTGACGTTCCAGAAAAATCTATGGTATAAATACATATCTTATACTGGCCGCGACACTAGTACATGTCGTACGTATGACACGTATTCGGTAGTCGGTATAGGATAACCGATGGGGTGATGCACCCCTAGACCCCAAATATATTGCACATGTTGTAATATGCCAATATATTATGCTAACTGCCATATGGCATGATCCTATGGCCTGACCCATTACCATAAAAGCCTAGGTCAGTGTGTTCTAAAAGGGGCCTTCTCTATAAAACGGGGGCAAACCCTAAAACGCCTACCTTTTCGGATCAGCGCCAGCAGCAGATCATTTCGGGCCTTCAGCCCGAGGAGCATTCCTACTGCCCCATTCTTGGGAAACCCGCCTGTCACAGTCTCGACCCATTCTTGAGCAGCTATGGAGGCCTCAAGAGGAGCAATCCCCGCCAGCCAGGGTTCTGGTAGGTGTTTCTTGCCTTATTCTTGCTTCTGAGCTCAGTCATTGGTCATTCTTATCCCCATTCTGATCCATAGGTGCCAAAAACTGACCAATGAAGCTAACTCTGTTTTTTAGATAGATTTCTATTCTTTTATATTGTTTATGTATTTATGATGATGATCATCGGATGATTGATTCGTCCTCGTGTGTATTGGGAAGGGGGGTAGAGGCCCAAACTTTGTATTAGCATGATCCTAGTTGTAGGCCTGATTAGTTTCAACTAATTGCGGCCTGTGCATAAGAGCCTGCCTGTGTTGTGGGTGGAGGGGCCAGGCTGGTTTATAAGGGAGAACTTGTCCCATAACAGTTGATCCCTCTGGTGTGTAAGGCCTACTAGGGAACGCTATGAGCTAGACCTAATACCAGTATGCACTGCGCGAGGCTCTTGTTATGGGCTCGACACCTCTTAGGATGGCGCGACCTCCTTCAATGGGGTTTAAGTCCTGTACGGGCAGTGTTAGCCCTCTAGCTCACATGTTATGGGCATGGATTTCTTGGAAGGGAGTAGTCCCTTCCTGCCGCATAGGAACTGGGGAGATGCAAACCAGGAGTAGCCCCTTTGGCTATGCACCCGGCATGCTACGGTCAAGTTCCAAGACTTATCAGCCTATCTGCAAAGTATGCACAGGAGGGACAGATGGAGTGGACTACCCAACAGCCATGTTCTATTGCCAGCCAAATCCATTGCCATGAATTTTGTCTGCAATGAACTCTGGAAACCCAAGTCGTCAGTCATACTTTGGAGTCTGAGCTTTGGGTAGGATTTCCCTTTTGATGTTAATACTAGGTTGATTACAGGTGATATGGTGATTCCCACCCTTCGAGGTGGTATTGTATTTGTTATGTTGATGTTTATACTTACCTTCATGCTTCCGCACTGATAGGTGGATCCCGAGGGAGACGGGATCAATGACACGTCCAGTCCTCCCACGTCGACCCTTGCTCACGATCAAGGATTCCATGTCAGATGGCCGGCCTTTCCTTGGCGTTTGGCCGATGAGGGGGAAACTTCAGTTTCTATATGATGGGAGCATTGTATGGACCCTTGCTCACCATCAAGGATTCCATGTCAGATGGACGACCTTTCATTGGTGTTTGGCCGACGAGGGGGGATTGGACGTGTCATTGATCCCGTCTCCCTCGGGATCCACCTATCAGTGCGGAAGGATGAAGGTAAATACAAACATCAACATAACAAATACAATACCACCTCGAAGGGTGGGAATCACCATATCACATGTAATCAACCTAGTATCATAACATCAAAAGGGAAATCCTACCCAAGGCGCAAACTCCAAAGTATGACTGACGACTTGGGTTTCCAGAGTTCATTGCAGACAGAATTCATGGCAATGGATTTGGCTAGCAATAGAACATGGCTACTTGGTAGTCCACTCCATCTGCCCCTCCTTTGCATACTTTGCAGATAGGTTGATAAGTCTTGGGACCTGATCGTAGCCTGCCGGGTGCATAGCCAAAGGGGCTACTCCTAAATTGCATCCCCCCAGTCCCGATGAGGCAGGAAGGGACTACTCGCTTCATGAAATCCATGCCCATAACAGGCGATCTAGAGGGCTACCACTGCCCGTACACAGCTTGAACCCCACTAAAGGAGCCCACGCCATCCCAAGAGGTGTTGAGCCCCAAGAGCCTCACGCAGTCCATATTGGTATTAGGGCTAGCTCACAACGTTCCTCAGTAGGCCTTATGCACCAGAGGGATCAAGTGTTATGGGACATGTTATCCATTATAAACCGGTCTGGCCCCTCCACCCACAGCACAGGCGGGCTCTTATACACAAGTTGCAATTAGTCGAGAACTAATCAGGCCTACAACTAGGATCATACTAATACAAGGCTTGGGTCTCTACCCCCCTTCCCAATACACAAGAGGGTGAATCAACAGTTTTTTCTCTGGCACACTTTCTGGATACCCACCCCCAGTGTATTAAAGTAGATTAGTTTGATCAACAAAAGGAGGTTATATTCGAACTCCACTCGACAAGTAGAGCAAAATAGTTATATTCGAGCCCAAAGATCTCAACCTATTAAGAAAAAGGACAAGTATTGAATTTTGAAAAAAATTGTGCTTGAAAGTTTCGTTAATACAAGTATTGTTGTGTTAATTTCATTGTAAGCAAGCTACTATACAGCTAGACATAGTTTATTTTGTAAGAAACAAATAAAGATTAGCCAAATTAGTGCCCGTATGGGTCAACATGCGCCCAGAGGCCATTAGAAAAATTCCAATGTGGGGGTCAACGTTGGCCCAGAGGCCTTTAGAAAAATTCTAATGTGCTCCTCACGCACCCTGATAGATGTTGACCATTGACTTTTTGGTCAACAATTCCATTTTAGGTGAAATTCAAGGATTTGAACCTCTGACCTTTTGGCAATAGGTTTATGAACTCTCGAACATGCCAAGAGCACCAGAGTAGTACTTGTTTTATTTTTATTCCTTATATAGAGTATTAGGCAGTTCAAGATAAGAAAGGGACTGAACACTCGACCTCTTGGCTCCCAGCCAACAACACTTACCATTCGAACTAATGTAATAATATAGACTATTAAACAAGATACAAAAAAGTGAATTTTAGCATTATAAGAAGGATTTAAGCCTTCAAATATAAACCCGTACTTAATTGTACCGATTCCTTCCATCTCGTGTATGGATTTACGGTGGACACCGCCTGATTGTTTGACTTGAGGGCAAATAATCCTGCTTCTCAACCAATCCTAGACCATAATATTTATCATCTAATAAGATATTTTAAGTATACATAAATGATAATATGTTCTAACTTTAAATATAATGGTAATTATATGATGATGGACCAATAGAAAGGTAAGAGGAAGGAAAGATAAGAAATACCCCTTTTATATGATCAAGAATTTTAATAATATAAGTGTTGTTGTATGAATTTGTATTTGAATATGCTAATTTAGACCAAGGCATATTTGATTTTTTAAGAATCAAATAAATATAAGCCAAAATGGAGCCCATATGGGTTAACATGCATGAGAGCACCAGTAGAATTATTCTAATGACCTCCTGGCACACCCTAACCTCATGTCGGTCTCCGTACAATAGAAATATGCCATTATATTTGCATTTTGACCAAGTTTAGACCCTAAACCAAGGCTCATATTGGTTAGCGTGCACGAGAGCACCATTAGAAAAATTCTAATGAGCTTCTGGGGCACCCTAATCCATGTCAAACTTTGAGCTATCAGAACTTGACTATTCCAACTCCAAATCACATGAGAATTTTTTTTATTGAAGGACGTCATTCTATTCATCATTACACCATGAGTACATTCTACATATCACGTGGAAGCCAATCCACTACATAGGCCCGATATGCTAGGAGCTGCTTTGCATGTGATTATCAAGTACATATGGCAGGTTTAAGGTCTCTACCACAGGACCAGTTGGTCATACATGAACCTGTGACCTCGGGGCAATGGATTTTTAGGTCCTCATTACTAGACCGATATTGGCCAGGTTTGAACCCGTGACCAAATCACATGAGAATTGTTGCATTTGGATCGTCAAACAATTCTTTACATGATTAGAATCTCAAATAGGATCAGCAATATTCAATAGTCCCAAATGACCCAACTGTCTCAAACCCTAAAATTTTAAAATTAGAGTTTACCTATAAATTTAAGCATACCCCAATTAGGACATTACTAGTTTTGCTCTCAGCTCTGAGCTAGATTTCTTACTTTCAGAAGTGCTCTAGAACATCCCTTTGTTATAGTCAACTACACCTTTAGCATAGGAACCCGAGCACAAGTGCTAGTACCTACCATTTGCTTATGCCAAAAAGGTAAACATTGGTTTAGCTTTTGTCCTTTCCCAATAGAATTGTCTTAACTTCCATATTGTCGGCCACATGCCTATTACCAAGGTATTTAGAATAAGTTCCACCAAGGGCTAGAGTCCAGAATTGTCAAAGTAATTCCATGTGAGCAGTATTGGATCTCCAAACCAAACTTGATTAGGATCATGGAGCAAATTCCAAACATCATCAACACTTTGTAAAACAAAGCTCAACCCCATAGATTTGGAGAGTTGTAAATACCTCTCTATTAATATTGCCTGAGCCATCTTTCGTGCTTATAGATCCCAGAATATTGTAGATGAACCTTCAACCAGCTTGTTTGGCCATGAACCTTAGAATCTATGATAGATGAGCGTCTGCTCTCGGAGTACAAGGCGGGAGTCATAGAACAGCAAGAGGCATTAGACCAACTTTGTCAAGACATTGAAGACCCAGTAGACACACTGATGACAAAAAGGCGAGATCCAAGAGAGTGAAGTAGAAGGGCAGACACTACTATGAACAAAATGAGAGTGCAGGGCATCCCCGACCTATCATCGATCTGCATCAAGTGGGAAAGAATAATTCTGGAGCAACGACAGCAATAATGGTCACGAGTGCCAAGCACCTAGCTACCATATCCATGAGCTAACACCAGCAAGAGGACCTGGGCATCTTCATCGATTTCAACACGCAGGAGTGCATAAAACCCGAAGGAGCAGTTTGCCAGTTCAAGTCGATGTCAAACAACATCAGCAAAGGGAGCAACCAAACGAGACAACTGCACGACACCCAAGGCCAACTATGACAAACTTCCAGTTCCCCATGCACCAGTGGGAAGACCATCATGACTTCATCGACTTCAAAGGAGCTCATGATAGAGGAACAAGAGGAGATGCATATTAGGTGGATAGCATCTTTGACTTGGAAGCCTACATCAACATTAGGAGCAAGATAAAGGAGGAGGATATCCCATCCCAACAAAAGCCCCAGACTATGAAATGCTTGAGAACCAAAGAAAAGACGGCTTTAGTGCTGCAACCCACTAATTCAAGCGGGCCGAACCCAAAAGGGATGGAGGAGCCGACCTAGCCAGCAACTACAGACCACTCAAACAACCACGAGCATATATGGTAAGTGCAATGACGACAACCACACTCCCAGGCACATGCAAGGCACCTCCAAGGGAAGAATGTCCAAGCAATAAGGCTCGCGCTCGGAACTTCGAAAACACGTAAGTCCATCCAACTACACAGCCGAGCAATCCTACTCGACCCACCAAAGGCGCTGCACATCTTCGACCTTGCAAGTGCACATATCATGGAGGGACGCCGACCAGTCATCACATCCCACCCATCGAAGGAGTAAATCCATTCAAGAGGCCACATCAAGAAAATTTCGTTGCAACTTGGAATGACGAGATCGAATGATATACAAGGGTGACTCCAACTATAGTAGCAACACCCCAACGAACCTCGAAGTCAACCAAATTGAGAAATATGTAGCAAGTAAGAACAAGCGAGAGATCGGTGGACGAAAACCTAAAGGACAAAGCCACAATGCCGGTCATATCGAGATCAATAGGACCCCAACATCTAGGGTCCGTACAAGGACATTGTCGGGACGCAACACTATTGCTTGGGACAGCAACAACACTTGACAACTTCATCATACGAATCTGACAATAGAGGAGGAACGTATCTTGAGGAACCTCGACCATAATTTAAAGCCAAAAGAAGTGGAGAACTCTTCAGGGTGATCCGGCATCAACATAATTAAATGTGATCATTATACTAAAATAATTATAGTATAAAGGATATAAATTCCTTTCTTCCATAATGATGTTGTCATGTTTATTAGATGTAGACTTGGAACGAGGAAGGCCAGCACGACGATGGGTCACAACCATACTCATTCAACAACTAGGTGACAATTTTGTCAATAACTCAGGCCAGTAATTACAAGAGAAGAAACACAATATATCTCCGATGGTAGGGACCCCAAGGCACGATACAGAAGCAGTCGGCATTTTATCAATGAGGATGGCTGCTGAAGCACCTTCAACAAAAGAGGAGTTCAAGTCAATGGCCAGGCTATCCAAGGATAAGGGTATATCTAGGATAGAAATGTCTCAATTCATGAGTCAAGCGTCACGAATATAGGGATTTGTAGTCCTCCACAGCATAGCCATCAGGAGAAGAGCGAAGATTCCATAGTCACCAAGGAGATGCACAGGAAAAGGAGGTACAAAGGCCAGAAATCGAAAGTTGGAGAACAGTTGGAGAAATCCTAGCAATCGACTACTTCCACGAGCTCGATAGAGGCAAAATGAGGTTCAAATTTGCAAGAGTGTCACCAGGAAGCACCTTAAAGGACCACAAGGCAACAAGGCAGCGTAGCACCCTAGAAGGGCCCGATGTCCGAGCCATGAGATTGAAGGGACCAAAGAATAGGTTTTAAAATTGCATAGGGAGAAGCGCATAAGCACCTCATCAATATATAACAACTTGCAAGCAACTTGGCAAATGCTGAATCAAAGATTTAAAGGCCAGTCAATGGAGAGAGAGAGAGAGAGAGAGAGAGAGAGAGAGAGAGAGGGAGAGAGAGAGAGAGAGAGGGAGGGAGGGAGGGAGGGGGGGGGGGAGGGAGGGAG
>JAANSK020113350.1:0-26579 GCA_011763485.2 Isoetes engelmannii
AATAATAGCTTGTCCTCCTCTGTACACTGCCCACTTTCTTTGCAGACGAGCCTTGCAGACTCGACAAAGAGAAATTAATTGACTAGACTTATTGAAACTTATACATGGATTAAAAAAGGGGGGGGGGGAGGGGGGTACCGTTTAAATATTTTGATGGTAACCTCAACTTTAAATCTAGCATTTCTAGCTCAAAAAATGGGAGTTAGACTTTGAATGATCTATCTTATATCTTAGTAAGGGTAGTTGGGTAACATGGGTATGGAGATATAGGTGTTGACTAACATGGGTAAATCCCGAAAACAGATTGGCAAGAATAATGTATGTGTGGGCGTGTATTTGTCCAAACCGAGATGAAGCCTCAGCAAGGCCAAGCTGAGGAATTGTCCAGGCTGATGCTTCGGCCGAAGGCCGCGCCGAGGAGTTAGTGCAAAATAAAGCCTCTTTTCTAGTATCTTAATAATATAGTTTCTAAGAAATGCTTGAAAACCTAGGCACGAAATCCTGAACGGTACCGTTCAAGAAATACAGTAGAAATTTTGGGCTTCCAAATTTTGGTCTTACATTGGAAATACAGTGAACGGTACTGTTTAAGAAACACGATTCACGCCTTTTGTTCTTCTCCCATGTTGAGCTCCTATAGTACAAGGTAATAATTGATCGTCTTTCTGCCCATATCGTAAGCCAAGATCATGGCTTTGGTACCATTGTGATGTCCCCTGCTCGTATACGATGCCCCATCGTATAAGACCGGAGATTCCCTCATATGAGCCATGCTAGCCAACAAGAGGCCGTCCACGTGACGTCAGACTCTTGATGGTGAGTAAGAATCCGGCGTGGGAGAAATGGACGTGCCATTCATGTCGTCTCCCTCGGGATCTACCTAGTTGCAGAAGCGCACAATATAAGCACATAGCATCAAAATAAATACATAGCCACCACGAAGGGTAGAATCACCATATCATCAGAACATAAACAACATAAGAATATATCACAAAAGGAGAATCCTACCCAAGGCTCAGGCTCGTGGGGATGGACTGGCGGCTTGGGGTCTCCAGAAGTCAATGCAGATAGAATTCATGAATGGATTGGGCTGGCATAAGAACATGGTCGTTGGGAAGTCCACTCCATCCGCCCCTTCTTCGCATACTTTGCAGATATGCTGAAGAGTATTGGAGCCTAATCGTAGCCTACCGGGGGCATAGCCAATGGGGCTATTCTTCGGTTGCATTTGCTCAGTCCGATGAGGTAGGAAGAGATCACTCTCCTCCAAAGGGTGCATGCCAATCACGGGTAGGCTAGAGAGCCACTGCTCGTCTACGACTTCAACCCCATTGAGGCGATACATCACCGAAGAGGTGTCGAGTCCATACCTTGCTTGCACTCATCGGCAAGATATTAGGCCTAGCCCATAGCATTCTACGTAGACTACACCAGAGGGATCAACCATGATTGGACAAGCCCCTCCTTATCAGCCAGTCTAGCTCTGCCACCCACAGTCAAACGGACTCCTATGCACAGGCTGCATTAATTGGGAATTAATGAGGCTATTCTAGAAACATCAACTATTCTGGATGTGGATCTCTACCCCCCATTTCCCAATATACACAAGAGGTGCGGATATAATCGGCCATCAATGAATCATAATAAATCTAATAACCAAAATATAATATAAGAAAATCACATCCATCTACTCTAACCGGCACGAGGAACTCTGCAAGTTCAGTGAAGCGCGCACACAAAAGAAATGGGCCGTGTACAGAGGTGGCGAAGCAATAATTCACGATAGTTGGCCTCAGAACCCTTGGTTGATCACTGCGTACGTAGTATTGGGTTCTCCCATGCGGAACCGTCTTTGTTATATGTTCCATACTTCCTGTATGTTTGTATATGTTTCTCTATGGGGCTTCGCTCCCCACTTGGTTGTAGTTTCGACTCTTTCACGGGACTCCACCCCCCGTCTTTTGTATGGATCCCATAGCCCGATTGGATTTTCGTGGACACAAAAATTGTTATTTTATCCTATCCTATCTAAACACACATAATTAGAGTTCATTGGTTAGTTCTTGGCATCTATGGGTCGGATAGGGTCAAGAATGGCGAGACTGATCTACATGTATCGAGAAGTGTGTCACAGACCAGATTCTTGGCTAGCAGGCATTCCTTCGAAGGCATCCATGGCGGCTGTCGGAGAGGATCGAAGTTGATGATAGAGACAGTTGGGCAGGGTCCTGGCACGAATCTGAGGCACTATCAGGGCGCAGATTGCGAAGTACCAAACGGGTACTTTTAGGGTTCTTTTCCCCTTTTATAGGGGTCGTATCTTTAGGGAACGCCCTTTTAGGGTTGACAATGAAAGGTCAGGTCATGGGATTTTGCCATCTGGTGGTTAAGATATATTCACATGTTGAGAACATGTGCAATATATATAGTAGGGGTAGCGCTTTCCATGGCTATCTATACAGCCTAAGGTGTACATGTCGTAGTGTACGGCATGTACTAGTGACATGGTAGTACAATATGTGTATTCGTATCGTACATTATCTTGGAACGTCACACCTATGGTCAATATCCTTCATACAAATAAATATTGGTATTATACCATTTTAAATCCCAAACTTTTAAATAATAAATTGGTCATTTCAATCATTTAGCTGCCAATAAACTGCTATAAAAGTGCGAGTTTGCACCTAGTAGGTTGCCAATTCATCTTGCTCAAGTTGGGCCGGAGATTTTGCCAGAATAGATGGACCGGCCAGTTTGGGCCACTAAAATTTTTGTTGTATTGCATCTTAACAAAAAATCTAATTTAAAGAAGAAGAACGCAGGAATCTGGTGGCGAGGCTTGTTTTCATAATCCATGTTGCCAGATTTGCTGCTTATTGGTGGCGGTATCCAGTAGCTCCGATCATAGCAAAATGTGTAAGCAAAGGCATTTAGTTCTTGCATAAAGAATAGTGTCAAACTTGAATCTGGATTTCTCCTGCATGGCATTCAATGCATAAATTTGAAGATCCCATGGCATATCAACATGCCACGTCCACTTTTGCTGGCATAGCCTAGAATCTCAAATCTAAATTTAGATCCTCCCTTCATTGAACTAAGGTTGTATAGGCTTGTCCATACCAGGACATGCAAATGTAAAATATAAAATAGAATAGAATGTATTTTTATCGTCCACGGAGGTCAAGTAGCCTATGGGACCCAACCAAGGAGAGCAGCAAGTGTATTACTGTTAGGACCCATAAAGCAATTTTGGTGTGATGTCTGCCTCATACACATGTTGGTCTTCGATGGGCATTAACAATACTATTAAATTTCATCTTCAACATCATTGGCAGAGATCTTCCAAAACCTTTATTTTTCCACTGCCTTTTCTGTCAAATGCTTTCTCCAAATGAACTAAGATCTCGATGGCTTGATAAAAATTAATCCTCTTAATACTTTTCGCAAAAATCAAAGGAATAAGCTTACCTCTTTTTGCAAAGTTGAAGGTTGATGGAACTTCTGAAGTTGCCTTAGGAAAATAACAATCTTGGAAGCTTTTCCCTTAGAAGATTTAGATACATGCTTTTGTTTTCCCTTCTTCAATATCATCTAGTCCACGTTTCTTAGGCAATACTGATCATAAAGTACTTTAACGTCTTCATATGATGAATGTAATATTATACAAAGTAGCTACCGAAGCCAATATAGAAGGGTAAGCATGTTATTTGTGAAAATGTTGTCTAGTTTCACTGACAAGTTGGCACATGATTTCACTTTTTTGATGCATATAGAGCCTTAGTTTAAAGTAGCTCTATAGCCCATTTTTTCTGTCTATACGTCTCTACAATGAAAACTTTGGCATGAACGTGATTGTGTTGATATATTTAATTTTAATTTAGTTTAATTAATTTAATATCGTTGTGGTAAAGAATAAAATAGAATTAGAATTGATTGGTAAAAGGCAATGAGAATGCAATTGTAAACTTGATATTGTAATATATGCACTACAAGGATTGCAAAAGATTCGAATTTCTTAGTCCAAGAGTGAAGGGCAGTAATTTTTTGGCGAGATGATTTAAAAATTGATACCATTTTTTTATGCACCCAATGGAAAAGATCATACGTAATATTGCAAAGCTGCAAGTCCTTTGGGCACATGGTATGCATGGACCAAAAGGTTTAAATATTCGCTTCGAAAACTTTTCTCCTTCAGAGGGCATGGATATGAGCCTATCCGGCTGACAGTGCACCTTTGTATTTCAGCAGCCTTATTATCTTTTTCGGAATGGATGTCAGTTCACAGAAACTAGGAAATCTTTATGTTTTCTTGCATTGTCTATTGCGAAGGATAACGCCAAAGCACTCATTGTCACAGCATCATTCAATCTTGATTCAAGATATGTTCAAATATTACAAATTAAGTATGGAATTAGAACACCATGATTATGCAAAAGTATGGGATGAGCAACGTACCTTTTGGTATGGTCCCCTGCCTCCACAGTTGATGTTGAGGAGTCATGGTCTGGTGGGTGATTATGCTGCATGTTGCTTTTCCATAAAAGACGCTGTTCCCCACTAAAAGCATTCATTTCTGGGCACAGACGTGCAGTAAAGGTTCTCGTTTTATGCTTCTACAGTTGTATCAGCATTGGCCAAATGATCAGGTCAGTCAAGCCTGCCTTCTCATTTAATTGTGTGCATTGAATGATCCTGTTTGATCCTATGTGGTTGCTTTTATGCAATGTCTGTGATTTGATTGCATATGATTGCTTCTTTAAATATGTTAAAGCAAATGCTGGATATCATTATTATGAAGAAGATGAACAATGACAAAGCTGATCAGTTGAGTTTGTGGTGCAAAGCAGGAAAAAGTTTGTGTTACAATCGTACTAAAAAGGACATGGTGAATAAATAATTTAGAAAATTGTAAGATTGCTCGATCACCTGCTAATTTGTCGTTGATCCTAATCTCTGGCTAAGCATTCTTCTGTTTGATAAAAGAACTGAAGAAGGTTTTTTGCCTTACATATACGATTAGGTGCCATTTATCCAGCAGAGGTTTCTGAAGCAGAGGTTGTTCCCTCGTGAACACATTTTCTCCCACTATTCATGTTCTCTGTACTATTTTTCCATACTTCTGAACTTTTAACTTGCATACACCTATTATTTTGAACTTCTGGACTTTTCGTAACTTGCATTCATGCTTTACTATTGCAACCCAGAAACTTCATTTAGTAAAGAGAATTCTTTGAGTTTGCAGCTCCAGAATTCTAACAAGTGCCTAATTCTACAAGGTCCAACCTACGCTGGTAGGCTCAGTGTATGTTCATTGAGATTGTGATTTAAAAGAAGACTTTTCTAGTATGTTCAAAACCTTTTAGCTCTAATGCTTATGCACTTTCCAAATTGCTTTGTACGACTTTGCACCATAATCATATGTTGATCTGCGCTGAATCCTCTCAACTATGCCATCGCACAATTACAATGAACACTGATGCTTAACCATAGAACCAGTGCACACACAATATAGTTTTTACTAGTAATCAGCATGCCAATATATGCAAATTCCCATGTATTGTATAAACCATTTTTTGGTATCCTTGAAGCTGTGGTCTGTTGCCAGAATTTCGTCGTCGTTAAAATAATATATTGTGAAACAAGAATTCTAGCAAAAGGCATGGTGGTATTTTTGCTGTTTACAAATTTCTTGTCACTTTTCAGATGGAATGCAGACAGACAAGTGCAAAATTTATTTGACTGCTACTGATAAAAAAAAAAAAAGGGGACCTGATGTCACTTCCATATTAAATTCACTTAATGTATTCTACAATAGTAAAGATTGTGGTGCAGTTGCATGTTAACACATTACAAGATGAAAAGATACAACTTGCTCGTCTAGCATTGTGAGTCATTTTAGACAGCTAATAAGAAATTGAGGTGCTTGCAGCAAAACCAGCATGTTAGTGAGCATGTGTTTTGGCAGTGACACGATGCTATGTAGAAAACAAGTCCAGAATTACTGTATAAAAAATCCTGGAAAGAACACTCACAAGCATGTAAATGCTTTTAAATTAAATTCAGCTTGTGGCCATCAGTGGATGGCAAGGCTATGAGCCAATTCTTGAAGGAACACTAATTACTCTAGGGACAGACCTCGTAATACTGTAATTTCATCTTGTCAAATTTTCTTTAATTGCCTTTTACTCTGTGTATTTCTACATTATCAGAGATACGTTTTGAACATCTAGCTCTCTCCATCCAGAAATGGAAGTTAATAAGATGAAGTCATATGTCAATACTCTAAGTTCAATCTGCTCTAAGTTCAATCTATCTGATGGTCCTGCTCTTTATGGAATAATAGTGCGTTATAATTTTTGCCATCTAAGTTTAAAATTTTGGATTCACTAACTGAAATGCAGATGTTATTCAGAGAGCAGCCAAGTTGGAGATGAAGTGCTGCTATTTAGCAAAATTATACAGTTCTGAACACTGAGATAACAGTAATGGAATCAGATTCGAGTGTGAACTTTGGGACTTTAAATCATGACTTTGCAATTCCTCTTACAAGTACATCTGAAGGCCTTGCTTCAGCTTCTAATGATGTCATCTCGATTGAGCAGGATGTAGGGATTCCATCATATGAATTCCCAATAAGGTCATCCTTTGTCCATTCTGACAAGACAGCACAAAGTGACTCTGTTCAGCAGAATAACATGGCTGAATCTTTGATCTTGAATAAAAAACATAAAACCTTCTCTGAATACTCAGTGGAATGCAATGACAATGTAGACATAATTACTTCATCCATTCTTGCTTCAAAGGCAAAAATTGAATATGTGGATTTCCAAGAAAAGCAGGGATATGAGCAAATAATTAGGGAAACCCCAGATTCTGAAAAGGATAACACGACCTTAGATATTGTAAAAGCCATAAAGGAGCAGGCTACTCACGATCTGCTCTGTCCAATGTGTGGATCCTGCATCACTAAACGTGTCATCCTTCGTAAAAGAAAGCGAACCAGTGACATTTTGACAGAAAGAAAGCGAACCAGTGACATTTTGACAGAGCGTTTAATCGGAAAGACAGAGCACAAGGAAATTTCGGAAATAAATAACAATCAGATTGAAGAAGATGGCGACGTAGAGGTATTGGGATGCTTGGCATGTCTCTCAACATTCTTTCGTCGAGGTATGCCTGGTGGTTACTTACTTATCATCTAGTAGTATTAAACAAGAGCCTCCTTTTAACAACTGTTTTTTGTTTGAATCTACAGTGGAGAGTATAGGACAACAATGCATTTCAAGTAATAAGGTTGCTTGGTATAACATTAAATACCACTTCATTGGCATGGAACAGCATGAAGGTGCACCACAAGAGCGTGTTACATGTCTGTCTTCTTTGTTATCGTGGGGTGCAGACAAAAGTGCGATATCAAAACAAGGTACACTATTGCAGTTGTCTTAAAACGTGCATTTGTGGACTTAGATTCCAAATTTTATTCATAGAAAAACATTGCATTCCCATAATTCTATGTAATCTTGTAAGAGAAAACATTAATTATGGCCATTTGTAGCTATTTACAATTTGGAAAGAAAAGATTGAGTATGTTGTGTTTCTTCCAACAAGTTTTTATTGATGCTGTATCCACATATGAACAGCACAAATTTCTTTAGATCCCATTCTGCTGTCCATTTGCTGAACTATATTATATACATTCTATTACAGTTGGTGGTAGCGATATACAGACATCAGCAAGCCAAGGAGAAATAACTGAGAAATCAAATCTTAATTGCATACCATTTTTGCTGCCAGGGTATGAATGGGAGGGTATGTCCAAAAAAGAAGGTACCTGTTACAGATATAGTTCAATACTTTGTGCTTTAACTTAGCATTGCATCATATCTTATCCTGCTTGCAGGAGCACCTCTTTCATTGGGTATCAGTTGGAAAAAGTACGAGGAAGCAAGTCGTAAATATCTTTCATATTTGTTACCACAGCATCTTTTAGAGTCCATCAAACAAGGTAGGGAGAATATCCTCCTTGCAGTCCATATACACTTTGTACTTTCAGTGTTTTTACTCAGTTAATCTGAAGACGCTGAGACTTTGTTGTATTTAAAGATGGTCTTGAAAGAAGATAACCTAAAGAAACACATGTAAGTGGTCTCTAATTTCATTACCATTACCATTAATATGACAAGAATCTGACAAGTCTCAACCCCCATTGGTAATAGGCCTAGTAGTGTGTTTAATGATTGTGGCCAAGTCAGGCTATGTTCTGGGAGTTCTAAGGATGCTTCAACTTACATTATCCCTAGAAACTAGCAATTTGTTGGGTATTTCCCGAGTAATTCAATTCAATGCACCAAAAAAATCTTTGACAAGTAAAGACAAACTTGAAAAGTTTTTGAGGAACTTAATATGAATATTTGATCAATGAAACTAATATCATCTCAGTCTTGGAAGATGCATCTAGGAATTTCTGAGTCAAATTTTCTGATGTCAATAACCCAGCCTTTGGTTCATGTATCAAGATCATAATGTCAAAATCATAATGGCTGTCTTAGCGAACTACAGGACAACAAAATCATGTTCGAATTAACTTAACCTAAATCTATTTCTTCTAACATGTGTATTATCCCTGAGATTTAGGTTATGACATATTTCATTTCAAAATTGGCATATCTACAGTTAATGCCACAAAGGAAGAAGCACAGACGTCAGAGCATCAAGAGGAGAGAGAGGAGTCAAGGCTTAATTGTTTGCCAATTCTGGTACCAGAATATGCATGGGGAAGTGCATTTTTATTTGGAAAGAAAGGTAGCTCAAGTGCATGTTCTGATCGTTTGGTTAGTATAAAGAAAGGAATAATTCCTGTACCTTGCTCCTGCAGAAGTCAGCATCCTCAAGGAAGAACCAGAGACATCAGAGTACCAAGAGGAGGTTTTTGAGAAGTCAAAACTCAATGGTTTGCCCATTCGGTTCCCAGAATATACATGGGGAAACGCAGCTGGAAAGGAAGGTAGCTCAAGTCATTTTATAATCAGTTAGTTGTTTAAAGAAGGGAATAATTTCCAGTATCATCACTCCTGCAGAAGTCAACATACCAAAGGAAGAAGCACAGACGTCAGAGCATCAGGAGGATGCGGAAAAGTCCAAGATTAATTGTTTTCCAGTTCGGCTGTCAGAATACGCATGGAGAAGTGCATTACTGTCTGGAAAGAAAGGTAGCTCAATTGCATTCTATGATCAGTTAGTTTGAAGAAGGGAATAATTTCCACTGTCATTGCTCCTCCAGAAGTCAATATGCCAAACGAAGAAGCACAGACATCAGAGTGTCCAGAGGAGGTAATTGGGAAGTCAACACTTAATTGCTTACCAATTCTGCTGCCAGAATATGCATGGAGAAGTGCATTATTGTTTGGAAAGAAAGGTAGCTCAAGCACATTTTATAATTTAGTTTAAGCAAGGGAATAATTTCCAGATCCTGCAGAAATTATTTTGAAAGAAGCAGCACAGACATCGGAGCATCAAGAGGAGGTAATTGAGAAGTCAAAGCTTAATTGTTTGCCAATTCTGCTGCCAGAATATGCATGGAAAAGTGCATTACTATCTGGAAAGAAAGGTATCTCACGTGCATTTCATGACTGATAAGATAGTTCAAGGAAGGAATATTTCCGTGTCATTGCTCCTGCAGAAGCCAGCATCTCAACTGAAATGAATCAAAAAGAGGAAGAACGTCTCAGCTGCTTACCTATTTTACTTCCAAAATACCCATGGGAAAATGCGGAAGGGACTAGCTCTGGTCAACATGGTGAGGAATATCTTGATGTGTTTTATAGAAGTTGGCTGTTTATTTACAAATCTGGAACAATTTCTTGCACTTCAGAAAACTTTGTTTTGGTTTGATTACCATGTTCAGCAACTAAGCAAGCAAGCAAGCAAAAAGTTTTGAAGTCCATTGATCCCATATGGTGTTAGACTATTCCTGGGGCATATGAACAAAGCTACCAGTTTGCCTATGTATGGTATAAGCGAACAAGTTCTCTATCTTACAGAGACTATTTTGAACACCCTCGATTTATTTTTTTGTGGGTTTATCAGTTTTTAATTATTCCCTATGGCCATGCTCTCTACCTTATGCTGTCTGGTTGTACCTTTTGTGCCTTGGATCTTCCTATTTACCTCTTCTGCCAATTAAGCTGTCCATGGCTATGACGTAGAGGAGGCAAAAGTATCTCTTTAAGGCTACAAAAGTAACAACGTATAATGCAATACCTAAAGATGCCAATTATAATGTGTCCCATCAAGCGAACATGTCTTGTTGTAGTAATATAGGATTTGGTGCTCTTATAACTCCTCTATAAAGACAGAGCTCATAACTCATGGTCTAAGAAAATAAACCAATGTTTGAAAGAGGCATTTGCTCAAGCAAGTTAGTATGGCATTCATAGTAATTCGTATGTACCAAGTGTTTGAAGGTTGGTTTACTAGTACTAGTTAATGCATTCTATAGGAACATTGGTTAAAAGTCTTGCCTATTGTCTTGTAGCAACGATTTCTGAAACAAGGGAAGGAGAACAGGAAGAATATCAAGGAGGGATAACTGGAACATCAAAACTTAACTGTATACCAATGCTGCTACCAGAATACATGTGGGGCAATGCAGGATCTTTTGGGAAGGAAGGTAGCTAGCATCTTCTTTTAATAATACCTAATCTATATTCTCGTTAGCACTTTATTTCACTATTAATTGCTCATGCTGTGCTGACAAAGGATGTTTCAACTGCTTGCCTATCCTACTGCCCAAGTATCCATGGAAAGGGATTACAAGATCAGAGAGCTTACAAGGTATGGTTCATCGAATTGACTGTCATTTATTTAAAACCACTTAACCATGTTCTATATACCTGCATCAGCTGGTAAAAAAACAGATGCAGACATATCATTGAAGCATCAAGAGGAGTTATCTGGTGCACAAGGTTGAGAACACCCTGTTGTAAATTCTTTGCTGCTATAACTTGCTTATTTGGGCTAGTTAATCATATGGTATGCATTGTCACCATTTCTGTACTACATGATTATGCCAGAAATTGTTGAAACAAAGGAAGAAGCACGAAAAAGAGAGCAAATTAATGTTAATTGTATGCCCATGCTGCTGCCAGAATACATATGGGGGAGTACAGCGTCCCATAATGAGGAAACTATGTGAATAACAATTTATAGCATGTTGTAAATATTTCAGCAATACGTGGTTAATTTTCCCTTAATTATTTCAGTACTGCTTGCCTGCAGAAGTCCAGAGAACAACAGAGATAAGTGAACATGAAAAAGGATCTTTCAGCTGCTTGTCCGTTGCATTGCTAGTAGTATACATACGGGACACTATTGGAGCGTTCCACCTTCAAGATGTTTGGAGTAAAAGTATTTTTTTTTTCAATTTATGTTAATTCTTGCATTCTAGATTTTTTAGTATACCTCACAGTTTATGCTCATCCTATTCATCGTCTTAGGAAATACTTGGTCATCTAAAAGTGGTCAATCCTAATTAATGAAATGTGGATCTATAACGAGAAAGTGAATTGCCTTGAGCACCAACATTTGCAAAAGTAAATATATTAAGAGGAGTAACTAATTTGATCTGCTACTGACAACATTCTTTTGTTGGTGTTATTGTCTGTAGGTTTCAAATTATTCGGCTTTACAACCCAATTATTATAGTGCTTAACAACAATCCGCAATTATTATGCTCATTACCATGTTTGTTATAGTGGTCATTACCATGTTAATCTGTAAATATGGCTATTGTCAATCAATTGGTTGCAATATTGTAGATCTATCAGCCTGTAAAAGGGACACAAAACACCCCCCTGGATTATCTCGTACTTCTACCCAGACTGAAATTAATATTCTAGACAAAATACTTTGCCCTAACCATGGCTATTCTTCTAATGCAGATGAAGAGAAAGAAATATTAGTCAATGATATAAGCAGAGAAGAAAAACCTTTAGTTATCCCAATTGTTAGTAGAAATGAAGCTGTAGAAATTACTATAAGCACGGAGGAGTTAGGGACGTCCATTGAGATAGTGAAGGTTGACGAGATGCTGAAGGTTGATCAGTCCTCTATAGCAAAAAAAGATTTAGAGGTTCTAACAGTAGACCCTGAAACTGTAGCTGATGCATTGGAACACAGTAAGCAAGAGTCATCAACAGGTATGCACATTATAGAATAAAGTACTTCATTGCATGGAATGCTAACATACACATATTGACAAAACAGATGCTTCAGGAGCATCAGAACAAGAACCACCTCAAGAATCAAAACATTCGGACAATAACAATATAATCTGTGATTGTCTTCCATATTCTCCTCCAATGTTCCATTGGAAGTGGCCTATGGCAAGCTACGGTACTTAGGACTAGCGGGATAAATACTCAACAGTGATGGGAGTTTGAATTACTTCTTTGCATTATTTTTTATGCATGTTCTCTTTAGTTAAGATGCAAAGTTTGCTTCATCTCTCGCTTCATATAGAAACTTGACTCAAGTTCTTCCATTTATCTGCAGACTTAAATGAGCCATTTATTAGTAGGGATGGAAGTGCAACAAAAATCGTATCTGAGGGTCATCATTTCACATCTGCTGGCACTATTGGAGACCAGGAGATTGTTATTCAAGTTGATGGTACAAGTGCAACATCAGTTACAGAAGGTGGTTTTGGACTCCATGAACGTGTACCAGCCCCTTTTCACATAATACAGCAGCAGTACTTGAAAAGTATAGCCTATGGTGGTTTGGAAACTTCCTTGGCATCTCTAGGAGTAGTAGCATCTGCTGCTGGAGCGCAAGCTAAGACAGGTATAATGTCAAGGCAATATGATGTTGTCACCAAATCATTCATAGAAAAGAGCATGTAATACCATCAGACTCCACAGTATGCCAGCATTGCTGTCTTTCACCAAATAAAGGAATTTCATTAAGGGAAGACTCTGCATAGCTACATACTCTGCTAAGCTTGCCCCTTTATAGGAAAGAAGTCGACTTACATCTTAGCCTTTAACCACCTTAGGGACTCCTGTATCAAGTAAGCCTCCCTCTCCAGCACTCTCACATCCTGTGTATCCTGGAAGAGTAAAAGAAATATTACTGCCCAGTGTAGAGTATAACACATGCTCTGTTTCTTTAAATTGCATGCCATCTTGTAAAGACTCCAAAATCCGTAGAGCCAACTATTTTATAGCCTCTGAGCTCCAACCTACAATTGGCTGATCTTCACATGATAATGCATCTCAATGGATCTTGATTTTGTCATAAAAACATCTCGTGTTTTTCTGCTTTCCTCTTTGTGAGACAGGCAGGAAGCTAACTACTGCCATTTTTCCCTTATGACTATGACAGTGACTGTCCTTGCAATGGGCCTGGCGAATCTACTTACATGTCTTTTGGTGCTGCTACACAATGTAAGTAACAGTGCTGTACATCGCTTGAGCCTCAGATATATTTTTATATTTTGATTTTGCAGATTACGGTGATGTATCTCAGTGATGGAACGACTTACGAAGCTAATGTTGGTCATGGACCACTTGCAATATTGTCCTGCTTCATATTTGGTTCTATTTCACCTGTTACATATGGACTGTCGTTCAGGTCTTCAGATTTGCGGGCTTCTAAATTTGCTTTAACAGCCGCTCTGGCATTATTGTTCCTTGTTCCGCTTGGTTTACTCAAAGCACAAGCACAAAGGCAATCATACAGGTTGGCAGTTACAGCACTTGTTACAGTAGGTCTTGCAGCATCCATAACTGGATTCTTGGCAGGAGATCTTGTTAGAAGGTGGCTAGATAAAACTGGTTTTGACACGGGACCAAACAATGAAGGGAGTTCATTGTTGTTTAATTGGGTGCTCATGTAAAGGACCAAACAATATGAATAATAAGGCTGAGGCCGAGTTCTATACGTTAGTGTAGATCAGTACATTTTTCACAGAACCCCTTTATAAATGAATCCAAAATGAAGACTTTCAACTGCAAAGTTTGTGCTACTTAACAATCTTAAATATGGAGATTCTAAGTAATAGAGCCAAGAAAAATACCTTGTGAACGTGAATAGCCACGACCACAGCTAGTTATCAGCTGTGAGCCAATTTTCATCCTTGATTTGAGAATCGAGTTGCTGTCCGCCACAAGATTAATAACTTGACCAGTTGATGTTAAATAGGGCCTGGGATTGGGTAGTCTCCACGTATTTCCAGTGTGCATTAAAGAACTTACCTCATTGTGGTTAATAGCAGATGGGTATCTTAGAAAAAATATTGCACGACAGGAGATTGAAATTTACTTGGGCAATCCAAAAATCATCAATTCGTGTAAGAATTAACATCGCAAATGTAGTCTATAGTTTTTCATTTTTGTTTTTGTTCCTTTATGCCGGATTTTCACTACCGGGTGTGGCACTTCAAATATTACAGGTGAACCAATCGTATATTTACATATCATAGCTGCCGCACATGCTATTTTTCCACCAAGCTTGGTAGATGCTTAGCTGGCATTATTTTGATGTTGCCACTGATTTTTCATTCTATCGGGCAATATTGCCTAGAAGCAGCCTGGGCGCCTAGCGCCTAGCGCCTGGGGCCTGCACCTAGTAATCTGCTTTGTTCCAGCGACTGGCTTAAGTGCCAGCGCCTTGCTTGCTCTGTTCCAGTGCATGCGCCAGCGCTTTGTTCTGCTTTGTTCCAGCGCTAGGGTGTAGTGTTTTGTACTTTCAATGGAATCTGTTTCAGCGGTCGGCATCAACCTATCTGCACTAGCGCCAACCACCCAGCACCGGAGTTGAAGGTTATACCTGCTTGTGCGCTCCTGTGCCATCTGGAGTTCTATTACACTATTTTAGGACACGGTTTTGGCATAGAGCGCAACAGCTTATATTTTTGGATTTGTGAACAACCATGAACATTGCCGCCACGGTTTTTTTCCCATGTGGTTTTTTCCTCCGGGCCGTGGTGGCCATGTTGTTGTTTACGGACTTCGGTCCCCCCTGTACTGTTCAAGGACTTCGGTCCCCCTTGTATTGCTTAAGGACTTCGGTCCCATTTGTATTGCTTAAGGACTTCGGTCCCCCTTGTACTGCCGTCACATGTCCAATTGGATGCTGCCTAGTGGCGTGACGTTAAAAATATTATCTTATCTTATCTTATTATTCCCAAGGCAATAGAACAAAAAAAACTAAACATTGTTGTGCGTTGCCGTTAATGGAAGGCTTTTGAGTCAAAATGCCGGCCATTTTAGATTTTGTTGATGCTACCGCTTGGAAACTAACAAACCACGTCATTTTTCAACCTGCCGCTAGTGGAAATTCGGCTTTCCATATATACTGCGTTTTGTTTTATCACAAGTTCAGGTCGTCCAATACTCTTAAGCTGTCGTGATAATCTATGGTGGTGGACAGTCTGGCTGGCTAATCTGTCGACTGCTTACTTTGACACCTGATTAAATTAACTGATTTAATTAGATTAGCATATATAAGAAGCAATGTCCACTCTAATTCTCAAGCTTTGCTCGAAGGGTGCTCAATTGGCTCTGCTCCACTCGATCTTGCTTCAATTCTTTCAAAGTCCACTTTATCCTTCCTTTTCTTTCCTTTTTATGGAATGTTTGCCCGTGAATCCGTCCCTGGACTCCAGGGCTGGAATTTGACCACTTTCAGGCCTGTTTTTTGGATTTTTGCCTGTAAAAATAGGTGATTTTTTTTTTTTTTGGGTATGGCAATGAAGGGCAACAATTAAGCAATTGCCCATCATAAAGAAGACAACTACAAGACATGCACGTCATTTGAAAGGCTAAGATTAGAGATTTTGCCTCTCGTTTTTCTTGTTATATATCCTAAAAAAAGAATTATACGACATTTTGTCATACATTTCTATACACCTCATCATGGTTACCCGAAACTGGAGCTGGAACCGGAACATCACCCCAAAAACTGGAACTAGAACCGGAACACCTCGGAACGTGAACATCCAACTTTAGAAAAAATAAGTTTTGAAAATGGATTTAGCGTTCCCATAGGCTAATTAACCTATTTCAAGTTTAAAATGTCCAAGGGGGGTGTATAATAGTGGCCAAATGAGAACAAAGCTCTAACCTTTGGTTCCAGTTACATAACATAAGATCATTTGTATTTTATAAAGAATATAGCTTCAAAACCAATCAGCATTATAAAACAAAATTTTTTTATGACATGATAGCTTTACAACATATAATAAAGTAGCATTTATAATATAAAACATCAAATAAAAGTATTTTCATAGTTTTTAACTCAATAATTTCATAACAAGAGTACAATGCTCTTAACTAGTAGTAGTAACTAACTAATCACTTAGAGCAGTAGCGAAAAGCACATCCTCATTCTCCAGTCTTCTCTTTCTTGCAATATCTACAACACCACTTCCTAGCACCAGCTGTTGTAGGTGAAGGACTAACAAGATCCACTTCATCCCACCATTTAGATGCATCATGTTTAAACCTGGCTCTTTTGGACCAGCCTACTCTGTTCTTTGCCTCTTCTTCCATCCTCTCCAAAAGAAATGAACAAAAAAAAAAAAAGCTTGTCTTGCTTAGTGCTGGAAGTCGGGCTGCCTGTTGCAGGGCGGCGGCCTTGGTCTTGAACTGGAATCTGGAATGAGGTCTGTTATTGCCTTGATGAATCGAGATGCAAGGCCCTTGATTAATCAATCTGATGTCTGATGCTTGATGAAGGTCGCTGGTCGCTCAAAAGAGATAAATTAAAAAAAAAAAAAAAGTTGTTGAAAAAGGTCCATTTTTTTTTTTTTTTAAAGTTGGGAACAACGTTCCCAACTTGCCGTAACATTGTCGGAACGTTGTTCCCAGTAGCATGCACTTTCGGAATAGGAACAAACGTACCCGGCATGCCCCGGAACGTGTTCACAACGAGAACACGGTTCGGAACTCCGTTCCCGGTAACCATGCACCTCATAGGTTATCTCTCTTGGGTTATCCCATCATGGATTATCCTATTGACATATTTTATTATTATTATTTGCATATCAACCAACTACACAACCAATCAACCATTGAAGACATATTTTATGATTTTTGCATGACCAACCATTGAATTCATGGCATTCCGGCACATAGAGAGGAGCCCTGCGACCAACGGTAGCTGGGAGCAGGTCTCCCATGTGCTGGACTGCTATCCAAACTGTAGTTCCTCCACAACATAGAAGTTGGGGATTGCTTTTTTTGTGCAGGGTTGCGTTACGAGATCACTATTTGAATCCCGCAGACAAATCCAGAAGGATGAAGAAAACAGATTTAGAAGATGGAAGCATGAATAGACCTCCACCTGCAATGATTCGGCATACTTCTACCTGCAAGGATCCAGGCATCTGCGAAGAGCTTTCGGATCTGTTTGTTTCATGCTTCGAAGAAATCCATGCTACGAAGAGCTTCCAGATCTCCCTGCTACATGTATTTTTGCTCGAGAAATTTGCGGCGCTCGAAATCTTAAAACAATGGCAGTCGAAGCCCTAAAAAAAAAATACTAATCGGTCGAGCGGACCGAGGTCGCCATGCGTCACCATCAAAATGCACCATAGAGAAAAATTGAGACCCAACTTTTATATTGTTGCCGCCCAGCAACACTATCACCAGGAAAGGCCCTCCATCTAACTCGGACTACTTGTGATGGCCCAAGTGTCTGAGTGAAGGACACAGAGGTGCCATTGGCCCTATTCCTCCACTGGAATATCCTATACGGCGGAAGCATACATACATGTTAGCACAAGCCACAATACATATAAACAATATGCCACGTCAAAGGGTGGCCCATCCATCATCAATATCGACATACATCAAATAACATTCGCAATGCATCATAAATGAAGGTTCTACCCTGGGCTCAGACTCATGGGGGTGACTAACGATCAAGGTCTCAAGATAGTAACAGACGGAATCATGACAATGGCGTTGGCTGGCATAGAACATTGGCTAGGGTAGTCCACTCCATCCGCACCTCCTGTGCATACTTTGCAGATAGGCTGAGACATGCTATAACGTGATTGTAGCCTTCCGGAGACGTAAATCTCATGGAGTCACCCTATGAGACCTACTTCAAGTTGCATCTCCCCGGTCCGATGAGGCAGGAAAAAGACAAGTCCCCTCTAGGAGCATAATGGTTCCGTGTGTGGCTAAAGAGTGTAGCCACCCACAAGTGGATCCCATTTACACTTCACCATTAAGTCCCTTATATGGTGCTCAATCACATGATAACACCTACAGCCTAGTGGACTCTATGCACATGCCGCATTTATTGGGATTTATGGGGTTCTAGCTAGGAGCATCTACTACAATTCTAAAGGCTCTTTTAGGTCTCTACCCTCCCTTAATTCCACAAGCACAAGAGGTACGACAAGGAACTACCATTAATCCATTCATAACCTCAATTGCTCAACAATATGAGAACTAATCATCCATCTAGTCAACCAAGTGTCAGTTCCTATGTAAAGAATCAAGCTAACTAATCCTACTAACCGGTATCCTGGCTAGAACCATTATCAGGAAGGTTCTCCATCTTCTTCTTGGTTGAACAAGCTGCTGCTCCTCTTTCCCAAATCGATTTGGGGCAGATTGGGGAAGAAGCCCCAATTTGTTTAGGGCTATACTTAGCAATTTTTCCCTAGCCAATCGAATTTGGCTAGGTGGCCCTCCTAGACTAATTAGTTATCTAATTAAACTAAATAATTAGGTTTTAGTTAATAAATTAGTAATTCAATCTTTAATATTTTTAAGTGGCATTTTAACATAGCTAATTATCCTCAATGAATAATTAATAAAGTTAACGTAATGTACCCCATAGGGTATGATGACGTCTCATGACTTGTCATATATTATATATTACTTGTATCTATACAAGGCATGTAATAAACAGGAACATCACATTCTCCCCACCTTAAAAAGGATGTTGTCCTCAGCATCAAAACTTCTCGACGGGGTAACGGGTTGCCTAGCAGTAACACATTGCATGTTACAATGAGAAGTCATCCCTCTTTAAATAAGGCAAACATAAAGCGAAGGTTACGCAAACCCAAAGAAGTTGAAAGGATGTAGCAAAATGTTTTAACAAATTGCTAATCGGTCGTAGAGAATCCAATGCAGAGTTCATATGAAATCTGACATAATGATGCAAGGGAAGGAAAAACCTATTGAAATAAGTCCAATATCAATTATGGATATGATTCGATAGAGTTAGGGGAAGGAAACAATTCCCAGACAATGAAAAGAATGCAATGGTGAGATTATAAGTTGCACAAGATTCTCATCTTCAAAGTGATCAATTTTGAAAACGAAGTGCAATGTGCAATTCATAACTCCTATTGACTTTAATATTACCATTCATAGCGAGATATATTGAATTCATACAGGAGCATATAAGATGGCACGTACATGAGCAAAACAGGCGGGTGCCAGTAATCAAGTTATAGCACAACAGACCCATGATATCATTAATCGAACATACGTTTCTAGAGGGTTAGGGCTGAGTGAAATATTTAATATATGGATAATCAATCGACTGGAGATGAGGAAGATTTAAAGAGCAAGTGGAAATGTAATCTTAAGTCGGATCCATATCCGAGACAAGTGTTAAGAATAGAGAAAGTCACACGATTGATGAATGGGGATGACTCATAATACCACTTGGCAAATGAGAACATACATGACTCAAGCTATGATGGTACCATATATAACACCATATGTTTGAGGGCAAGTGGATAATGATTACATGTCATATATGAAAAAGTTGTGGTTGAAGGGACCACCCCCTTATAACGGAATTAAAAACGGGAGTCCTATCATGCCTAAGGTTAGCGAATCGTCTCGGCGTAAGGAATGGCCTCATTCCCATAGTAGTCGTAGACGACCGCATCGTATCATGCCTATATGCTTCCCTTTCCTATGATGCAACTATTCCCAACCCCACCTGCATGATCCCTGTGGGATCCAACATGCAGAAACTCATGATTACCTTCGGAGCTGGAAACGATTGCATCATTGATGGTGCGTCCGAGGAAGCATTGACCCTGAATACACTTAGCAGTGTTGGTCAAAAAATATGTCCAACACATGTGGTAACCAAGAATTATTGCTTTGCGTCTTATCTCCTATTTGAACCAAGTAATATCCAAAAAGAAGACAAGGATACATGACTTTGGGTAATGGAAGAGGACAATTTCTAGTATATAGAGCGATTGTTTAAGAAGAACGACAATTAAACAATGTTTGACCTTTGTGAAGCGACGCTATTGTTGGAAGTGAAATCCCAAACAATGACACCTAAAAATCGCTAGAATTTCGAAGGTTTATTAGGTAAAATTTACTTTCCTTGGAGTACGGAATTCGATTATGGATGATGACTTGTTCAAAACAAGCACCAGAACTGGACGGTGGTTCATGAAGAAATTTGAAGATTTATTAAGGGATCCAGAGTTGGGATTTTGATTCATTTCTTGCTTGGACCTGCATTAGGAACGACATCTGATGCTGTAACCTCCTCTGCAACATCTTTTTTGGGACGTGCTAGACTTGTTACAGAGTCTTTTCTAGGAGGTGACTGATGAGCTGAACTATGTGCAGAGCCATCTGAGTGTGATGATAATGATATACTTGGACCCCCACAAAGTAGTCAAAACGTAAGGAAAGGGTACTGGCCTTGTCCTGAGGTTCTCAAGTATTAGTTCTGCCACGTTTAGGGCCACGCCCACGATTTGAGAGTTGCCCCCTTGCTTGTCCTAACTATTGGCTATCTCATCCTCTGATTTTTGGTCTTCGTCCTGACTCTTCGTCCAATTTTTAAAGTGGTAATGAAGTAGATTCAAGTAGGACTTCGATTTCATCATTTCAACAATTGCCTTGCTCCCTATTATAGATATTGGTTTCATTCCACATAGCATAGCACCTTTTGAGAATAAGTCATTCATGTACCACTCGCATACAATCTGATCTTGCTCGACCAAGCTTGTAATGAAGTACTTGATCACCCTCGGCCGTATTGGTATCCTGTGTATTGGGCTTTGTGTTACAGTCTCTACTGACTTTGTCAATTGGCAACATGTCTTCCATAAACCTCCTGCACTTCCAAGGTTCCATATTTTCTTGGTTGACCATGGACTTATCCATGTAATGAGAAACCAAAATCAGAAAAATATTGGCAAAACTTGGTGATTTTGGTAGGCCCAGTCTGCATTCATGTTCCAGCTCATTTATGCCGTACAAGGTTTTGTGGTTGAAATTAATATCTACTACCCACTGTGAGATGGCATTTGTCTAAGGGCCGGGCATGCAGAAGATCAGGAAACTGATATTGTCAAGGTCGGAGATGTCCAAACATGTCTTGTACCATTGGTCAAGATCAGCTTTCTCGTAGAATGAGGTGGGGTCTTCGATCATATTCAAGGCAAATAACGGAGATAGGCCCGACGCTAGCTCCAGACCACCAAACTCCTTGAGCCCTATGGTTACCAACTAAGGTGAAGAAGTCTTATTCGTATTGAAGGGAAAAAGTTTGTGCTTCCATAGTGCCATGGCGCTTACTTGACAACATGTTCGATAAAAAAATAAAAATTTGAAAGCAACAATAGTAGTCACCAGGCAAAGCTGTATGCTTGGGATCATCAGTTACACATGTTCAGAGCTCTGGTTGAGCCAGTTCTCTTGTACGGAGTCGAAGTATAGGGCCCGGTCATATCCGCCACCACATGGATTGACCTTGAACAAGTACAGACGACTTTCTTGGCGCGAGCACTTGAGGTAAAGTCCACGGCGCCATATCAGATATTGCTGCAAGAAACAGGTTGTCTCCCCCTTCAGAGGGCATCGATGTGCTGCCACCTCCTTTACTTTCAGAAGGTGGTTCGCATGGGGGATGGGCGCCTACCTAATATGGCCTTAGCAGTTGCAATGGGTCCGCAACGCCTTAAAGCCTGCTGAAAGGACAAGCAGACCCAGTGGCTCTCCCAATGGCACGTCCAAGCGCACAGGTGCGTGCAGGTCTGCACAAAAAAGGAACGAGATGAATTGAAAAGGTACCTGGATGCTTTTTTCCTTAACAAACTGTGGGACGTCGAGGCTCTGGCACAGGTCAAGATGGCACACTATAGGCAGCAGGTGAACCCCATGCTCACATGGAGCCCACACCAGTACCTGCGCACCCCTCTACCCATGAAAAGGCTGATAGCTCCCATTCGGACAGATGGACATGGCCTTCGTATTGAAACGGGACGATGGGCTTGGGAAGCACGCGAGGATAGGACTTGTCAGTGCTGCCACCAAAGGGCAATTAAGGACGAGCATCATGCTTTGCAGGCCTGCCCCTCGTACTCAACTGGTAGTGCCTAACCAGCCGCTGCATCTTTTGTTGAGCACCAACTCAGTGGGATCTCTTAAATCATGCCTTCAGGAGGTCATGGACGAGCGGACTTGGTTCTGCCCATCTGGGTCTTGACTGCATCTTGATGTACAACATACCAGCATGTATATTACTGCTAAAGTTTTTCCATCGAAAAACCTTCGGGGCAAGGGTTTTTTCATCCTAACCATAATACGCTTGCTGTTTTCTCTTTGTTTGGATCCCATAGGCCAATTGGTCTCCATGGATAATAAAATACATTCTAATCTATTCTCTGCTCCAATCAAAGGGCCAGTATCATGTCAACAGCTCCTTGTGACATACTATTTAAATTTATCAAAACCATTGTCGAATCCTCTAATCGCTTTGAATATGTAATTCTTAGCAGCATAACTTGTTCCTTCAATTGGATTAGCACGAATCCACATGTGCAACATCCAAATGCGTAACTTAAAGTGAAGTTAAACATTAAAAGATGAACTTAAATATATCAAGAAATTCTATTAAATAAATCAAACCTTGATATGTCCTACATCTATTAAATATCCATCAATAGAGAAAACCAAAACGAAATTTTAACCACTTCCAAATTACGCCCTGTTTCGATCCTTTAAAAGTGAAATTTTTTGTTGACGTTCTGTCGGTGTGCTTGGGCGGCGCCGCTTCCTAAGACTCTGTTTCTGCACATGCACAACGCCTCATTCGTTTCTGCACTGGCCGTGAAAATACATAATCCACTGCATCGCAAGCAAAGACCATGCCTACACAAGAAGCTCCTATTCAAAAAAACTAGCATAGACATGGGCAGAGACAAAACCGGCAGCCATAGACAAAGCTTCCTTATTCTTGCTTGTTTCTATGCTTTTTTTTTTTTCAGTGCCACACCTAATGACTGTAGGAAACTCGGATTGAATCTGGCTGCAGCTGGCAGAAATTTCGGTCTGAATCTGGCTGCAGTAGAGCTTGATAAAGGAAAATCTATTGACAAACTTCGGAAAGCAAAACTAGAGGCAAAAATCTGCTACAGATATCGTGATCTCCTCAAGAACGGGCAAAAATTTGGAAGTGGATAAAATTTCGTTGGAGAATCTCAATCACTATAAAATTTCTGAAGAAATTTTGAGCAAACCTGGAGGCGCCACTCGCGGTCAGAAATTTTAAGGTGATTGAGATTACTCCTTCCAAAAATATTCTCTTTGTCATTACTAACTATTCTACAGGTAGAGTTGTTAAAAGTTTACCTAATTGCAAAGCTATCGTAGAAATAAAACATACTTCACATTCCACTTGGGATTTTGAAATTAGAACAAAACCTGGCCAGAACAAATGCCATGGCTGCATAGCTCCCACAAAGAGTAGTTTCAGGATGAAAAGGTCCTGCTCCATAAAACTGCTCCATAAAACAACCTTTTACTGCTTGAACATCAAAACTTTAACTTCTTGGTAGCGATTGGAAACTTTGCGGCTACTTTTCATTTCCCCCCCTTTTTTTTTTCTTTTGGGGGGGGGGGGGGGGGGGGGGTTGTTGGTGTGTTTAGCAATATCAAAGCTGAAGCAAGGAACGCCATACGCAAAGATTTCCAACCTCTCATAAAACATGCTCTATACCATAAGCTTCCTTGCAAGCAAAACCCATCCTATCACAAAAGCTTCTAAGTTTTGGGAACCAGATATCATACATAACAACCATGCCTTCCCAAGTAGCAACGCAAGCAGAGCAATTTTGAAAGCCATACAATAGCAGACTTGAAATAAAGACACAAACGGGAGTCCCTGCCTCCAAAGGCTCCAGAAAAGTCTCATATAAAACTAAAAAACAGAAGGGGGCTCCAACTTAGTGGCCTTACCCGAACGATTCTGGAGCAGACTATTGCGCTTTCGATTACAAACACCGATGGGCAATATGATATAAAGGTGTTCCCGGTTTCTGGAAATCTCCTTAGGCTTTTCAAAACATGTTCTTAGGCTCTTCTACATGTTCAACAAAACAAAAAAACTCCATATTACCAATCATTGTGCATATTCCCACATCAAACAGATGAAACACCATGCAAAACCGTCTTTTACCATCTCAATTTAATCTAAACCGTCCACGTAATAATGAAAAAAAAGCAAAGGCCAAGACTGCGCACAGACTATCACCCTAAAATGGCTTCAGTATTATATATAGATGACGAACAATATTTTGTGTAAGTTTGTAATTCCAAGATAAGGGGCATCGTGCCCATCATTTTTTCCTCTCTTTTCTCCACTTATAAACTGGCGCCTCTGTTGGTTCAGCCTTCTCTTCATCCCGAAGCTTTCGTTTCCTACCTTTTCCCTGAAACAATTCCTTGCTGCTTCAGTATATTGTCATAATCTGTAGAAGCATTTCTAGAAAAAAGCAACATGCATATATATAAAAGCATTAACTATAGGCAAAGCAGAACTACCATAAGCTCCTTCTGTAAGCTCATGGCCATCACCATGCTTCTTAGTTTCTCATGGCGTTGTGTTCGTTCCTCCAACTCTTTATACGCTGCTCCACGGGCCCTATAAGAAAGAAAATCACCTCAACATATATGAATAAGAATGAAAAAGTTATTTGCTGCCAATTCTTAAAAGACTGAAAGTCGCCCATAAAGGAGAGTTTATTAACATTGCAGATGAACAAGAGGCCACTTGGGCAAGCACTTACTAACTTCGACATTGCATAGTGGGAAAATTAATATAACAACCCATCTTCTAAACAACTTATGAAGTGAGCAGAGATGATTTAGAATTAAATACTCAGAAGGAAGTCCAAGTGCCCTTACTTTCTAATCCGTCTTGGTAAATTGTTATGTAAAGCTCCATTGTTTGGTGCAGTTAAAACAGGTAGCATTTCCCTCGCCTCCTGACTGTCAACACAAACTGTTTAAAACAAAAAAAATATGATGAAGGAAGAGCTCAATGGCATATACCTGTTATCTGCAAAGTGAATGTGATCATTAGACCGAGGCTGGTCGATAGAATGCAGTGTTGCCTGAAGACGTTCTATTTTCTGTCATTTAGATACATATGCTAAGTCCTCCAATTTTGTACAGTAACGGTCTGGATCCAAACACAAGTATTGACTTGAAACAGAATGTGCAGGCTCTTGAAATAGACTCTATGATGAATGCTTGAATAGGGAAAATAGTACCTTCTTTTCTGCCTGAGTTTTATTGAGCACATATTTGATATCTTGTGTTTTCATGAGTAGCAACTCTTCTTGTGTATATTTCTTGCTATCTCTGTGTCATTACAGCAAGATTATTTAGTCTGTGATAAACCATAAAACAGAACAAGAGCAGGAATGCTTACATGCTTCGATGAATTCCATTTTTTACCCTTGAATTTATCATTTTATAATAGAACTCGTCTGGGTTTCGAAAAGCTGCTTTTTCCCGGAGGGCCTGCCATAATATCATCGACAAACAAAGCTAAGCGTCTTCTGATATCTGACCAAAAATTTATATTGACCAAAATCTCTATCATTCAGTCAATTATTATTCGCCGGAATTCTATCGTGTTTTATCAACATTGTTCCAGCAATAAATTAGTAATAACAATGATATGGAAGAAAGCTAGGAAATGTCTAATGATGGGTAAATATGAATGCATAATGTTCGGTTTTAACCTGAAGCCTTTCCTCCTTGCTGTGAAAATCCTTGGCACGAAGAACATAATCTTTATGTTTTTCCAGTAACCCATATTTCTTCCTTTCGCTCCTGCACAAGGAAAAAGAAGTAGCATTATCTCCTGTAAAATTCCACTCAAACAGGTCCGCGCACTTTACTTACGGCTGTGCACGCTCTTTGTGAGCCCGCCTCTTCACGGAATTCCGCAGCGAGGACATTGGCGCAAAATGGAGTTCAGGCTGTTGACGAGGACTTAGGGTTTTTGGATCGTGCTGCTTTAAAGTGAAAACTGTGCTGTTTTTTACGCATTAGGGTCGTATAACTTTGCCAGCGTGTATTGTGGTGGCGCCACGTGGCATACCTCACAGTGAGAAATGAAAGTCGGGGTCGACTTAGGCGGCTTCCCACGAGGCACGAAACCTGAGATTTTCTCGAAGTTGGGGTGAGGTCTAGGGCAGCGTTGGGGAAACCTTTTGCTCCCTATCGGAAAAATTCCTGTAGTTTTTTCCCCTGATCGGAATTTATGATTTT
>JAANSK020113351.1:0-15826 GCA_011763485.2 Isoetes engelmannii
TCTGCTGGTAGATCCTACCATTCAGCCTCAGATTGAAAGATTGACAGAGTTCAAGGAGCTTTGGGCCTTTCTTGAGAAGCAATTCTCTAGTAAAGGCATGCCTCAGCAAGGACTGATAAAAGAGAAGATACTCCACGTGTTAATGAGTATGCACGTTGAGTCATCCACTGATGCTGACATGGCATCTCCACTAGAGTCAGTTCACTAATAAGTAGTCGATTCTTGGGTTCACCAAGTTGCAAGCTAGGAGGGCTGCTTACGCTTCTGTCCTTGTATCTTCCTTTCATCTCAGGATTTCCTCAGGCTATCACGTTCTTGCTTCTTCATGTTTTCTTTTTGCATCTGTCTTTTCCTTCAGCCTTGAATTTCAATGCTTTACACCTCAATGATGATGTTGGCTCCAAGCCAATTTTGATTCCAGAACCTCCTTCATGCCTTTGAACAGAATATGGATGTCCCATTCTGTAATCAGGACAAATCCATAACTTGAAAATGTACAATGGGAATCAGAAAAGCAGGAACAAACATGCTTCTCACAGCAGCAGCATAGATAACCAGCACCTGTTAAACCTGTTAGGAGGGCATCATTCTCCAATGTAACTAAGTTCTGTTAAACCTGTTAGGCATCATCCTCCAATGTAACTAAGTTCCAATATCAGCTTTTAATCCCCCATTGTAACTAAGTTCTAATATCAGCTTTTAATCCCTTGCTGCCATCCTTTCTCTTTTGCAATGACTGCTTGTGCTTTTGTATATGGACGTTTTTGTTCTTTTGTTATTGCAAAATAAAGTGATTTGCTACTTTGCTGGGTTCTCTGGAAAACATATATTTTATTGTATCTTAATAAACTTAATTTATTAGTTATCTGATCTTTTTGCAGCTCCGTGGCAGAGTTGGGAGGTCAGGCCAAGAAGCGCATGCCTATCTATTCCACCCTCGAAAGGAATTCTTGACAACTGAGGCTTCTGTAAGAGTTCATTTTGTTTTGGGATTATTTGCAAATATTTGGGTTCATCTCTCAGCAATTGTTTATGTACTGATGTGAAAATATTTGCTGAATAAGCCTCACTATCTTGCAGTAACCCGAAGCCTTATTATATTCCAGTTATAGCTACTGACCTCTTGGTTGCTGGATTGTTCTTTTTATACATGCCTAGCTATTGCCTTCTGAGCTGGAGCCTTGTTATGTTATTGGAATGGACAACACTTATGATCTAGGCCAGAAACAACAGCAAAGAACAAGAGAGAAACAGATCCGGAGTGAAAACACAGAAATGAAAGATGATGGATTAGATGTTTTCTTTTGGTGCTACAAAAGATAGTCACATATGTGACGTGTAGAGCACAACACGTGATTGCCCTAACATACTAATTATATCCTAACCTAGTCAGTTAGAGGGGTACACGAACATATATGTCATATAAACCATGGTCCTATGTAATACATAGGCTGCCTTCTGAGCTGGAGCCTTGTTATGTTATTGAAATGGACAACAGTTATGATCTAGGCTAGAAACAACAGCAAAGAACAAGAGAGAAACAGATCCGGAGTGAAAACACAGAAATGAAAGATGATGGATTAGATGTTTTCTTTTGGTGCTACAAAAGATAGTCACATATGTGACGTGTAGAGCACAACACGTGATTACCCTAACATACTAATTATATCCTCAGTTAGAGGGGTACATGAACATATATGTCATATAAACCATTGTCCTATGTAATACATAGGCTGCCAAGTCAGCAGATATGTGTGCTTATAACCATAAGGAGTTATCTTCTGCCATCCTCCCATAAGCAAATAGATGAATTGAAAAAAAAGAAGAATGTTAAAACTTATCTTGTTAATCCTCCCTAAGCTGAACAAATACCAAGCTGAGGCTTGAATTTCTGAAATGTAGACCCTGCTAATGGCTTGGTGAAGAGGTCAGCCAATTGATCACTGGTTGAAACATGATGAAAATCGAGCTGACCATCCATGACCTTCTCTCGCACAAAATGATAATGTGTTTCTATGTGCTTGCTGTGGGCTGCCATATCAGCACACGTGTCTTATAACCATAAAGAGTTATCTTCTGCCATCCATAAGCACATAGATGAATGAACCGAGAAAAAAGAAGAAGAATGTTAAAGCTTATCGTGGTAATCCTCCCTAAGCACACGCATGCTTATAACCATAAAGAGTTATCTTACACCATCCTCCCATAAGCACATAGATGAATCGAGAAACAGAAAGAAGAATGTTAAAGCTTATCGTGGTAATCCTCCCTAAGCTGAACATTCAAATACCAAGATGAGTCTTGAATTTCTGAAATGTAGACCCTGCCAATGGTTTGGTTAAAAGATCAGCCAATTGATGGTTGGAACATGATGAAGATCGAGCTGACCATCCATGACCTTCTTTTGCACAAAATGATAATGTGTTTCTATGTGTTTGCTGTGGGCATGAAACACATGATTATTAGCAAGTAGCAAAGTGCTTTGGTTGTCGCAATGAAGTAGAATATTTCTGGTATCAAAGCCTAATGCTAGAAAAAAAATTGGATAACCAAATGGATTCAGCAGCAGCAATTGCTAAGGCTTTATACTCGGCCTCATTACTAGAAAGAGAGACTGAGGCCTGATGCTTGCTGAGCCAAGAAATGATGTTCTCGCAAAGTCCAAAACCATAATCTGTGGTGCTGCGCTGTGTACCAAGACAGCCAGCATGATCAGCATCTACAAAACCATGCAAAGAAGGCGACTGATCATGCTTATAGCAGAGGCCCTCATTAAGGTGGGTACCTTTTAAATAGGCGAGCACTCTTTTTGCTGCTTGCCGATGGCTCTGTTTTGGACAAAACAGGCCATAAAATGACTCAACACAACATGAAAAAGATCTCAGGTCTGGTGACTAAGTAACCAAACCACCAACAAGTGAGCAATACAAAGTAGCATCTACTTGAGGAGACTCGTGATAGACTGTTAACTTCAAACCAGGCTCCATCGGCTGTTTTGCAATCTTGCAAACTGTCATATAAAATTTGGAGAGAAGATCTTGCACGTACTTACCTTCGACCTTCGGACAGTGATACCGTCACGAGTTTGCCAAATCTCAATCCCAAGAAAATAGTGGGACAGACCTAAGTCTGTCATAGTAAATTTCATGAGCATATCTTATAATAGCAACACCGAGGTGCTTGTTTGAGGCCATACAGACTCGTGTTCAATTTACATACTAAGTGCGCTTGCCCTTCGAAAACAAAGCCTTCCGGCTTCTTCGTATAGACTTCATCATAAAGTTCTCTATTTCGGAAGGCACTTTGAAAGTGCATCTGATAAACGGGCCAGCCCCTGCTTGCTGCTATGACGAAAATAGCACACACGATTGATAGTTTTGCAACTTTGCAACTGGAGAAAAGGCCTCATCATAATCAATCCTATGCTGCTGAACGGAACCCTTGGCAACATGTCTGGCCTTGTGTTTACTAAACCCTTGGTAACAAGTCTGGCCTTGTGTTTATTGAGTGAGCCATCTGCATTATATTTTTTTTTAAACATCCATTTTGAACCAATGGCTTTTTTCCCTTTTAGGAAGGGGAACACGATCCCAAGTGTCATTCTTAATCCGCATATCATATTCATGTTTGGTATCAGCCACCCAATCTGGATGGTAAGGGCTTCGGAAAAACTAGAGGGCCATTTCATCTTTCATAGATCGTGGCCATTAAAGCAAAATTGCAAGTGTTTGCAACACTTGGTTGTGCATCAGCTAAGGCCTTAAGCCGCTGAGATTGCCTAGGAGGCACACCAACATCACGATTTTTAGCAGGAGATGGGGCTGGAGCAGTCCTAGAACTACTAACAGGCTGATTTGCAGCGCGAAGATCATACAAGGCAGCAAGATATGGATCATTTTCATACACTGACTATAAGCGCAAGGACTGGTCGTGACAGCGCCAACTGGAGCAGCGTTAATTCACTGTGAGTGTCACCATCAAGCAAGGAGTGGATATCAAATGGCACTTGCTCTAAAGCATCATAAGCTCCGCCTCCAAAAACTTTGCGTCGGGGCTGATCACAGGCTTCTCAGTGGCTGGATTGCTGGATTATAGAATCTGTAAGCTTTATAGCCATCAGCATACCCAATAAAAATGCATTTTACCGCCCGATCATCAAGTTTCTTCAATTTGGAATGAGAATTCACAAAAGCTAGAAAACCAAAGATTTTCAAACGCGAGATATCAGGTTTTGTACCATAGAACATCTCAAAAGGCGTTTGACCTTTCACGACTTTTGTGGGAGCTCTATTCAAGCGATAGGTTGGTGTTTTAGTTGCTTCGCCCCAAAAAGACGCAGGGTAAAAGTTTATAAGGAAGATTCAAGCGTTCAGCTACACCATTTTGTTGCGAACAATATGGAACAATCAGCTCATGAACAATGCCAGGAATCTCTCGAAGATAAGCATTAAAAGCATGATTCTTATACCACCACCATTATCTGACCTGAAAGCCTAAATCATTTCCCTGTTTGTTTTTCAATCATTAAGCTGAACTCCTGGATAGCACATCAGATTTATACTGCAAAGGATACACCAAGGTCATCCTAGAATGATTATCAATGAAAGTACAGAAAGAGCATGGGACCATGAGTTTGCACACATCACTATGCACTAGCGACAAAATATCTTGTGTCTTCCTCACAACCTCCCTCGGACAAGGTGCAGCGACTTGCTTATCACGGTTGCAAGCATCATATTGCAGCTTATGTGCATGCACATCAGGCAGCCCAAAACCATCTCTTTGCTATGGATCATACAAAGCGATTGGCAGCTTAAATGACCATGACGAGCATGCCATAGCTCATCCGAAGACATGCCAGTGCTCGACATGCATCTAAAGATAGATGCGTCAGATGCGTAGATCTAAAGCATCGAAACATCTATGCTTTTTAGATGCGCATAAGATGCGTCTGTGAAATTCACATTTTCTTCTAAATCTATTACAACAGCATTGCCTTGATCATCTATCATATTACAAATTGTCTAGAAACAGAAGAACATAATAGAACAGCTATGCCAACAAAGAGGATTTGACAACCGAACTGCTAGTCTGCTACTTGACAACCGAACTGCTACTCCAAACTTGCTGGCCGGAAATAGAACTGCTACTCCAAACTTGCTGGCCGGAAATACATCAGCATCATGAGGAGAGAGCTTATTCGGCAGTAGACGATGGGCTTTCCATAAAATTGGCACAAGACAAGGGGCTTTCAGAGAAAATCATCACAGAACAGAGACATTTGGGGAAAAATCGATGACAGAGAAGCCTTAGGTTTGGTATTCGGCGCTAATTTTTTTTTTCTGGCAACGTAAAACCTAAAGGGGAAACCTAGGTTTAAAATTTTTTTTTAAAAAAAAAATTTTGGGGAAGCATCTAACGATAGATGCGGTTTAGATGTGCAGATGTGTATCTAAAGGATCTATTCTTTTAGATGCGCGCATCTGTCGAGCACTGAGACATGCTAACAGAAGCCTTTCTGTTCTACAACAAAAGTGCAACAATTAAGCCTTTATGCTCTACAACAGAAGCGTAACGATTTCAGAGTTGAGAACGATAGGGCGCGTAGGAGTGATTATAACTTCCCCTTGCCCAAACAGAGCATACAAACCACTTTTATCGACCTTAGAAATGGACAAGTTTTCTTCAAGTTCAGGAATGTAAATGACATCTTTGACCTGTTTTATGGCACTTTCTTGGGTAGAAAACATGACAATGCCCTTGCCTTGAATCTGGTAGCTAAAGTTATCAGCAAACTTCACTTGCACCTTCCATTTGCTGTAATTTAGAAAAGTACTTCTTTTACCTGTCATGTGCAAAGTGGCGCCGGAATCAAAGTGTCACGGGTCACATCTCAGAAGCTTTAAATAAGCATTCAATATCACTTTCTGTTTCAAATTCAGCAGCCATGAAATTGGACCGCTCTTTACGATTACCATCATGCGTGGGCTGATCTTTACCTGCTGCAGCATTTTTGGCTTCCTTTTTTAAGCACTTTGAGCAATCACTAATCCAATGCCCTTTCTCATAGCAATATCTGCATGGACCTGCCCCTATTAATAATACTGCTAGAAGATTCAGAATTAGAGAACCAGTTAGTGTGCTTCTTGGAATTATGTTTTAAAAAGAAATCATTCTGATCTGACCGCCTTACCAACTCCAATTCAGTCTGAAGGAGAAAATTAGGCAAGTCTTTCAGCTTAATTGGACTGTCTCTTGCACCTAAGGCAGGAATAAAAGGCTGATAGTCTATGGAAAGACTAGGAAGCAATGCGGAAATTACCTCACCATCTGGTACTTGCCGTTTCATATCACCCAGTTTGCTTTTAACCTCTTTGGCCTTAGAAATGTAATAAAGCATATCCTTACAGTTGTCCAAGCGCAAAGAGTGCAACTCATCTCTCAAGGAGAAGGCTCTAGAGTCTGTATCTCGATCATACACCCTTTTCAGCTGATCTAGTACTTCAAACAACAGTTTACAACCCCTGATATGCCACTGAACTTCTGGTGATACAAGAACTTTTAAGAGGCCTAAGCTTTTCTTATTGTTTGACGAAAAATCCGCATCTTTATATCAAGAGAGACATCAAGGAGTCCATGCATAAAGGAATCATCCAAACTATGCATGAGGAGATAGCCTTCAAACACATCAATCTAGTGATGATAATTATCTCCCTTCAAAATAGCATTTGAATTGTTAAATTTGGTAGAATTTATCCCTGAAGGTCTTAAACTGAGCACTAGGAGAGATTTAGATGCACAAAAATGCAAACCAAGCGAATTAGCCAAGACAGATGGTATGTCACCGAAATTGCCTTAAAACTGCTCAAACAATCATAAATCTCTCATAAAAATGCTCCCAGAACCACAATTGCCAATTGACCAAAATTGCGGCACAAAAACGGTACCCTTACGCAACGAATCTTGAGTTTGATCAAAAGTACACGAATTGTTGGTGACGTGAAAAAAAAATGGCCAATTTTGTAATTTTAGTTGAAGACGTCCAATTTCGGCAGTGTTGCCAACTTTTGAATTCACCTCTGATCCTGAAAAATTACTCTCACTGGTTGCTTTTAGCTACCCTCTGCTCTGATACCATGATAAAACTTATGATCTAGGCTAGAACCAACAGTGAAGAACAAGAGAGAAACAGAGCCGGAGTGAAAATTCAGAAATGAAAGATGATGGAATAGATCGGTGCTACAAAAGATAGTCACATATGTGACTTGTAGAGCACAACGCGTGACTACCTTAACATACTACCTATATCCTAACGTATGTCAAGACATATAAACCATGGTCCTATGTAAATACATAGGCACAATCATCTCTCTATGGATCCCTTTGGATTGAACATAGCCCTGAAATTCATAAGAGATATACTCCTTGGCATTATCAAACCTAAGAGCTTTAATAGTAGTGGGTAATTCATTTTCAATATGCACACAGAGTTTTGAAGATAGCAAGAGCTTGAGACTTGAATTTGATCGGAAAAACCCATGTATATCTACTAAAATCATCCACTATGACAAGGAAATACCTGTTACCAGCCAGTGATTCTAAAGGGAGATGACATATGTCTGTATGCAGCAGCTCCAAGGGGTGTTGGGCTTGGAACTCAGCTTGTAATTAAGATGCTTGTATCTGGTTCCTAAGACTACGTGCAGCACATTCTAACTCCTTGGTAGTAAGTATAGGCATGCCTTGAACCATATTCAATTTTGGGGCTGAAACTAGAGCTGGAAGATGAATATGTCCGAACTCTTGCATGCCATAATGTTTCCTGGGTTCTGGGAACAGCGGCAACAGTAAGTGATGATGCGCATGATACTCCTTTTTGCTGTGACATAGAATCCAAAATATACAAGCCTTCCTCATTTAAGTAACCATTAGGGACCAAAAGTTGAAGATCAACAAAATCCGAAATTTTTTTATGAAGAATGTGAACAAAGCCATCTGAGAATAGGACTGAATAGCCCATATTTTGATCAAACTCACTTACACTAAGTAAGTTCACAAACAATCCAGGCACTAGAATGGCGTCTTTAATTTTGAGAGAGACATTTTTACCACTGTTTTGTCATATGAATGAAGAGTCTGGAAATCATCCGATTGGCCTGCCAAATGCTTGGTGGCCCCAGAATCTACAAGCCAAGTATGTGGCCATAGATTCTCTGTAGATTCTCTGCAGCTATGTTGAGGAACTGCAGTTCTGCCTCCTCCAAATCAACATCGGAAACATGAGCATTTACTTCACTAGAAATAGTTGAATCTATAACTTTTGGGTTGTCCTCCTTATGTTTTAGAAATTCAGCCATATCTTTTCGGGGTTAAGAGGAGGTGAAGAAAGCTTAGTTCTAGAAAAGAAACTAGCTTCCATTTGATCATATCTTTTATGACCTTGTTCAGCATCTATAAATTTGAGTTGAAGTTGACTGAAAGGGATAGTGATTTTATCTTGCAGCTTGTAATAATCAGAGATACTTTCATATTCTCGAGGCAGACCTTTGAGAGCATACTGGATGAGAGACAAATCTGACAGCGTACCTCCTGCTGCAAGCAAATTTTCCCTCAATGCCTTCAACTGTTGGAGATGATCTCGCATATTAGTGCAAGTTTCCAATCCATTTGGCTTTGAATACCAAGTTGCACTTGCTTGAATGCAATTCTTGTGCAAAAAATCAAATGCTGTGGTAAAAGTTGTATACCCTCGAAGATCTCTCTGAAAATCTGGACAAATACATGCGTTGAGATGATTTAAAGCCATGAAGTCCTTTTCCAATTCCTCAGGCGAAGTAAGATTCCATTTGGATTGAAAAACAACTCTCAAACCTCTCAAATTGAGATTTGTTTCAAAGGCATCTCGCCATGTGAAATAATCATCAATATCTAACACAGGGTGAGTAAAGTACTGCCAAGGATTTGCATCTGTAGCCATTTTTTGGTGAAAATAATGCAGGTCCGAACAGATTCAAGCAAGGTTAGCAAAATCGAGCAGAGCCAAGAAGGAAGCACGAAAAGATGTTCATCGGGTGTTCTTCATGCAATTTTTTGATTAGACGTCAAACAAAATGGAGAATCCGGCAAGCTAGGGAATATTCCTGCTGGCGTGTATGACATCCAGCCCTAAAAGGATGACGAAATTCGTTCAGACACACAATTTCGACCAACAATTCGATTCGAATTCTTTCTTTCTTTCTCTCTCTCTCTCTCTCTCTCTCTCTGACCCGAAAGGACTCCTTCTGATCCCACCTGCTAGAATTCGGCACTCAATTTCCTCCTCGCATTAAGCTCTGATAGCATGAAGATATGATACGAATACGAATAGCATGATGAATGTGCAAGGATAGAATGAGATAGACGATATAGCTAGTCTAGTGAGTGAACTCGATAAGAAGCATGCCTATGGATTTATGGGAGAGCCATGTCAACAACACCTAGGTGGCATGCTTAGTCATCTATGAATAATGACACTTGACATGTCATTTGCTAACAAACCTCATGTGACATGTCATTTGCTAACAAACCTCAATTGGTTGGAAGGAAGTTTATGCACATCTGAACTTGAAGTTTTTATGATGCGGGCTGTGTGGACGACCGTCGTTCCACAAGCACTGCAGTTATTAGTTGGAGCAGTAAAAAACAGCCCAGTCTCTAAAAGTTCTACTGAGGCTGAATATAGAGCCTGTGCAGATGCAGCTAGTGAAGCCATTTGATTCCACAAAGTATTTGATGCTTTGAAAATTTTGAGGGGGAACAAGACTGCCATGTATTGTGACAATCCAGCTAGCAAACAATCCTGTTTTCCACGCGCGCCGCAAGCACATTGAAGTGCAGTATCATTTCATCAGAGAAAAGGTACTTGATGGTACTATTGAGCTTATCTACTGTAATACACATGATCAACCAGCAGATATTTTGACCAAACAACTTCCAAAAGAGAAGTTTGAAGTATTTAGAAGCAAACTTGGAGTCTACATCTTGAAGAATGTAATTTTGTGACTATTTCTTTGACGGTGACTCATTACAGGGGGGAATGAAGAAAATAATGAGTAAACTAAGTAATATTAGCATAAAGATTAAATGTTAACATCTAGGGATAATATTTAGTCATAATAACAAGTGGCACTAGGTTTAAGATGTTACCATATATAGGTAACGTTATCTATGTCTTTTAATATGTTACGGATAATTGCTGAAGATTTGGGTTTTCACCTTCTCTCCTTGCTTATCCTCGCTACTTGAGTTCCACCACCTTTTGTGATTGAACTAGCTGCCATCCATCTTTGGATTCAATTACATTCAAATAACGCAATCTGCAGATCATCTTCTCATCTTCGAGCGCTCGATCTTAGGTCTATTCATACGGCCAGTCTCAATCTCAAGCTGATGACATGAGATCTTGAGCTGACACTTTATGTGCCAGGTGAATATTCAAATATCCTGGGCCCTAGATGAAACCGTCTCCATTGATCTCAAGGAAGTAATATTTGTAGATTTGCATCTCGGTGGGAAATTCACTTGGAATTATCATGTCCTTGATGTGTATCAATATTCCAGATCACGTTGGATCAGCTATTTCGTATCTTTTTGGAGTCTCTTTTTAGCTCTGTTTTACGACAGTATTGGATGCAGCCAGGTTATATAAGATGGAGGCAGCTTTCCCAAGCCAAATCCCAGAGAGGCAGCCCACTGCTATGCCTTTGCGAACCTCCGTTTTCAGTTAATCTTTTTGAAGCCTTGAGGGCAATTTATGGAAGTCTGCCTCGCTGCGAGGTCCGAAGCTGGTGCAATTTGTGCACAAAAGACGGTAACTGGAATGCTGCAACCAGTTGGAGAGGAATGGCTGAAAATTCTGCTAATGTGATTGGATGCGGCACAAGTGCTTTATTCATAATCATTTTGGACAGAGAGTAGATTTGAAGCCTCTCTATTTGAGCCCCTTTTTGATCCCACATCAAGGCTCCGTATAAAGCAGGGGGTCTAGCCAAGGTATTGAAAAGATCTGGAAGATACAAATATATAGCACATGGTGTGAGCTGTACAGATGTACTTGTCTATGCACACATATGTATATGTTACGTATGTAGGTTCCTTCTTCTAGTAATGTTTCATGAATATCTGCTGACTCAATAGTTCCTGGGTCCTTTTTTCTCATACACTACCTATTGTTTTGTTACCATTCTGGAGTTACATAAGTCCAGGAAGAAAGGCAGCACATGTGAAAGTTTAGTGAATATGAGAACCTTCTGGAAGGCATCCTTGTGAATTAGCCATAAACTTTGGGTTTCTCGAATTGACCAGCTTGTGTAAGAACGTTATCAGTTGTGTGAAACTAGCATATGCTGATCAGAAGATGTGTACGATCTGTTCACCCTGCTTGTGCACTTTTAGGGGCGATGCCATTTCTCAAAGGTTTATGTTCTGCTGATGATGTGCGTTTGATCTTATCATCTTTTCAAGAACTTTCCCTGCTAGACTTCGTCTATTAGACCGAGATTCAAGGGAACACATAGAAGATAGATACCTAATGTACAAAACAAAATGGCCATTCATACAAGAGCCGCTTCTGCCACCGTCAAGTTATTGGCGGTCAGTATATTTACATGCCAATATCTGCAAGGAAAGGTTACATAACAGCAAACTAATGGTATTTAACACCTTCATACCATGACCTTACGATTTTTTTTTTCCGCTCCTTTTAGCATGGGAACAGCAGCACAGCCTTTCATGGGCTTCTTTCCTACCTTTTTGATGTTAAAGTGGGTGAGCAAAGGGTATGACAAAATAAGAACTAACTTGCCAGCTACCTGATCTAGCATAGCTGAATCTGGAGAATATTTATTTCGAAATCCCCAGCATGCTATATTAGACAAGAGAAGCTCTTTGACGGACCTAGCAAGTAGGCGAATTTTTATGACAGAAACAACGTGATTCTTTGATTGTGTATTAACTGTGCAGAAATAGATGGCAGCTTCTGCAATGGGAATAAGTTCAGTGGGGGTTTGATCAAAAGCAAATATCATTATTTCTACTTGGGAAGACTTGTAGCCACTGAGAAATCGAGGACTGAAGGCATATCCTTGGGAGAATATGAAAAACATAAACCAAAAACTTCTTTCTCGAAGCCTTATTACATTTCATGAACTTTTGCTTCCTCTTCTCTCTCACATTGTAAAATAGGTATTTTCTTATGAGCCACGCCTCGTGATAACATGGCCACATCTCAACCGCTCTTTTATATTTCAGCGTTGGTATACAGTTCAGTTACCTTAGTAAAGTTAGATTTAGATATTCTAACACAACAGATATGCGTAACTTTAGATAGATACTTAAATAGGAAATTAAGCAGGTAACAGAAGAAGCCTCAGCATGCACAGAGTCATATGTTTGTTCTCAAAGTACGATGCACTTATCCTTTGTGTGTGTTCTTGCGCTTTACAGTGCAAATATTCACCTCTATGTTTTCTATATTTGAAACGATCATTAACAAGATCATATGTCTGTCGATAGCGGAGGCTTGCAGCAATCGAAGAGTGCTGTGAACTTGGGCAAGGATTCCAGCTGGCAGAAAGGGACATGAGCATTCGAGGAATTGGTAATGTCTTTGGAGAAAGACAGAGCGGCGATCTTAAAAAAATTGGAGTTGACTTGTATGCTGAAATGCTTTTCAACGCTCTTTCTAAGGTTATAATTCTGTAGTGCCAGCTTATAGAACATGTAGTTGATCTAGTTCTGAAGGCCTTAAATTTATTTTCTTTTAGTGGGAAATTAATATCCTTGTTTTTCTCGCTTTTTTTGCACTATTTATTTACGTTACATAATGGGCATAATGTTATAACCATGTTAAGAAACTAAAAGAGTTTCTGCATGTTCTTGCAGGTTGACTATCATAGTATCCCACAGCTAGAGTTTAAAGATGTCCAGGTACCTATAAAAGCTAGAATATTATGGCTTACTGATGTCTGAAATACTGGTCATATTTTTACAGCTTCACGTCGATGTAAATGCATATGCATGTCATATCCCTGAGACTGAAAAGTTGATTGGTGGTGCTTTACAATCTGCTGAAGAGAGTATATATGCTCTTATGTCATTTACAACACATGCCGCAAAGCAGTTAGTTCCACTCGAGGTATAATCAGAAAGGGTGGACTAACATAATTGATGTTGGTCTCATATTTCTACTTTTATACTTTCATTAGATGCATCTGAAGACCATTTTTATAAAAAGGATGGCTGCCGATTTGGGGATTTATCGTGTCATGGCAACAAATAGAGCTATAACAATGGAAACATATTTGGATAACCAAGCTTTAAAGTTGCTTTGTGATGCGATGGACTCTGAGTCAGTTGCAATTTCTATCGTCCTTCGAGATAGCTGTATTCAGGTAATTCCTGACCCTTTCGTCTAAAACTCGGGCCAGTTTATTGTTACTAGTTTCAAGATGGAAATCATGTTAAATCTGTAAAAAGATAAGAAAGGAAGGCTCAGAATTAGCTGCTTTGTACTTGGATATGAGTGTGGGATGCGTGTGTGATCTCTATATCTAGGCTCAGACATTAAAGATTTTGGTATTATGAATTCTAGTCATTCTTTTGCACTTGTCTACCATGTTTATAATTCTCATCATTGTTCTGCAGCTCCAGTCAGTTCCTGAGCTTACTATAGAACATCAGTTTGATTACATTTTTTATTTCTTGTCCGAAATGCGGAAGAGTTTACCATCCTTCATAAAACACAAGGCCATTACCTGTCCTTAACGGCTTTAATACAGGTGATCATCTCAACCATGAGATCTATATATAGTATCGCATATACACAAACATCGCTACGGGTGAGAGCATGCCCCCAAAGTATTCCCTGGGCCAATGCTGCACCAGAAGAGTGATGCACATCAAGTTTAGATAAGTTGCCAGCTGAAAAGAGGTGGAAGAAGTTACACATATAGTTGATGTTAAGCTTTGACAAAGGAGGAGGACATCGTGTATGTCGTTTTACCACACAAGATTGAGGATATTTATACCTACATAAAAGACCTCGAAGGAGTTCTCATTAGCATTATGGATTTCATAAAAGAAATGGCTTTTTGAATATCCAAGCCATTTTTCTTTTGCTCAACTAGCATCATTGAAATTATCTCAAAATGTATAGAATATTCTCTCGTGCAATAAAGCTTGTGATATTCTAAAATATTCTAGTGGTGGAGGGGCTTCTCCTTGTTCTGTAATAAATTTGGGATGTTCTCATCTTTGAAGTTTTCTTTTCAAAATTGTATTTCCACTTTCCCAATGATTCCTCCCTCTAGACAAATTGCTAAGGCTTATCCCTCTCTCCACAACTGTGTCTGTTCTAACCTAAAGCTTATTCTTTTGTTTTTGCCTGCTTATCCAATGTTTAAGGGCACAAAAAGTACCATAAAAGTTTTTATTTGACAAGCTAGAGAAGTTAGTTAGATGAAGATAAAAGATTACATTTTAACATCACGCCACTATGCAGCATCCAATTGAACATGTAAACGACAGAACGGGAGACCGAAGTCCGAAATGTACAAGACAAAGGGGACTAAACCCCATATAGAAACATACATTTAAGTTTGACTACTACATATAAAATCTGTTGCTAATGATATTGAGGGCGCTAAAGATAAACCCACCAGGGGTTTTGAGACCACTAGTCCTGAATGAGAGCTGAGCCGAGCCTCCCCTATACAACGCCCACTTTTTTTGGAGTCTTGCCTCGTGCACCTTGCAGAGCTCCCGTCGACATCTGGTCAGCTGTATGGGACTTCTTGTATTGAAAAGCTTGTACCCGAAGATGGCTACCATGCTTCAGGACGTATAACATGACTTGTGTCCTGAGAAATGACTAGAAGATGGCGTGGCCGATCCGGTCACTGAGCCCCGACCCTCGCAACAAAAATACCTGGCCTCTGTATATGCATGACGTTTGTAAAGAAGTGTGTTGCTGCTTCTGTGTCCGTACCAGAATCTGTTTCCTGCAACCCTATTATTCGTAAATTCAAAGCTCGGTCTTGTGCGTCCGGGGTTGGTTCGTCAGCCTTCTGGCGGGACCCCTCCTCCTCCTGCTGTGTGTTCATCCCCTCATGTATTTCGGTTTGTATCGCAGTATGAACAGGCTGGGGTGCTTCAGTCTGAACGCTAACATCAGCACATGATGGCACACAAGTGAATTCTTCAATCCGTACACTAGCATCAGTGTGTAACGGTCCATCGACAACCCGTGGTGTTTGTGAGTCTGACTTCCTCACAATAGTGGCAGAGAAGTGATAATGTGAAAAAACTTTTGAATGTCCTTTGGTTAAGCACGTTGTAGTTGGAAATAGTCTTTTGAATGTGATTTGTCCCGTACACACACATTGTGCATATATGATTGTTATACAAGGATAGAAAAGATAGCAAGAAATAGACATGAACATGAAATAGAAATAGCATATTGGACGCGTTCACGTGGTGGTATGGGATCATAAACACCATAAATATTCTTTCATTGTGGTGGGATGCCCAAACCCTACAATGTCCAGTGGCAATATATAACAAGGTACACGGAATGAAAAGGCAACTTGGACCTCTCTTGTATGTTCTCTTGTGCTCATTATGTTCATTGTGTATATTCTTATGTGCTAGCCAGATTATTTATTGATTCTTTCAATGTGTTTTTAGTTGTTTATCTATTTTTCCCTGTGTTTGTTCCCTATCCTTTTTCGGCATCATGATATGGGCAATAGCAGTCACCATTTCCGCTGGAAGTGTACCCTGAACTGCT
>JAANSK020113462.1:0-15825 GCA_011763485.2 Isoetes engelmannii
TCCCTCCCTCCCTCTCTGATTTACGTTTTGCAGCTTGGTGTAGGGTCTATTCTGGTCTATAATTGATAACAGTTACTGAGGGCACCAATGTTGACCAAGAGACTAAAACTGTATTAGAAGAGAGAACAAAATGTCTATATGAGAAATAAGTATGAGTTTTCAGGGTATGGGTACTTTACCCTTATGTGTGATTATACAGGCTCTGCTTGCAAGATCACCAGCAACAAAATGGCCAAGCTTAGCAAGGTATGTTTGTCACGTAATTGTGTGGATATTGATGGGTAGGATAATGTTAATTCTGTCCTGTTTTTGTGGCATCAACCAGTTATCTTCCAACACTCAAGTTCCAGGCAGTTGAAACTGAGGTGCTTGTTAATATTGTTGAGCCAGATGCACGTGGACATACTTTTCAGGATATCTTGTTCTTATTTGGTCCTCTCCATATGGTAAATATGCTACAGAGATCTGTAATTTTTTCTTGAGGAATGGGACATGCAACATGGACATTCTAATGGAACTTGTGGCAGTACAAATATAGAGAGCATTTGCAGCATCTTGTGGATGTTGGAGGCGGACGAATGGCTTTTTTGTCTGATCACAGCACTTCTTTGCAGGTTGAGTAGTCGAGTTCTCAAATTACTAAATATTGTCTTGTCAAGGAAACCTGTATAGATTTAGTTGTGAATCATATGACCAATTTAATTGCAACTCTAGATTTTGTCCAAAACTAGCAACAACCATTTAGGCAGCGTCGTTAATGGAATGCCATGTCCTTGTAACTGGAGACAAGGAAATGCTTAAGGTGGAGATGGATCAAGGAACTTTTCATTGAACTTAGCTCTGTCTTTGTGCATAAAAAGGCCTTCTAACTAAAGGGTTGTAGCTACGCTAACGTGATATCATGCTGCCACGTGCTCATGTGGATGCCACTTTCAATTATTTTCCAGATAATACAGCTGATTGCAAAGTTTTAGAGCATGCCAGGCATAGCAGGATGGGCATTTGCACATGAGAATGAAAAAGGTCATATCTATAATCTCATATGAAACAAATACAAGTTTAAAAGGTGGAAAATATGTAAACGAGCATATCAAACTGACAAAAGTTATCATACAAATGCTCCAGTCGTGTAGTAGATGTTACCGTTTTTAATCTTAAAGTCATAATAAGTATTAAAAAGCATAGACAGACGCTGCTTTTGCTTTTCATAGGATTGTAAGATTAGTCTTCTATGGGTATATGTGGCTAGTTTAAAGAAGCTGCATGAATATGTCTTAACACTGGTTATGAAAATTTATAATGAATAACAGGCTACAAGACAATCATCACCAAATCAGCAAATAGTTGTTATTCCTCAAGGCATGGCAAGTAAAAGCTTGAATTCCCTTGAAGGTTTTGGCACAGTACCACAGCTTCAAAAGGTTAATGAAGCAAGTATTATTGTATCTATATTATGTGGCAATTTGGATTTATCACCGCACCTTCCTCAAGGTAAACTTTGTGTTGAAAGTTACAAAAAGCTAGGTTCCCCCTATTCTTTGGTCATTGAAGATTTGGATTATTTGATGCTTCAACTTCTCTTATGTAGAGACAGCTCAAAGCATGTCAACAGAAGATACGGTTGATGTACAAGACTCTGAGGATGAGGATGTTAGTTCCCTTGCGAGGACTCCTCAATTGGCAAGCAAGGTATCCTATCCTATCTTCTTTTTCCCAAAATCTGCAACAACCCCGTTCAGCCATTTTTTTTAATTTAAATGCTATTCATTGGGGCATTTAAACACTGTATGTTTATTGTCTTATGATCTTATTAGTTCTCTTTCTCAGCTTAAAAGTATGCAACTATAGCTTCAGCATCCATTTAGATTGATGCACTTCATTCTAGTTGCTTTCTTAGTCTTTACCTCTAACAATAGCTCGTTGGTGTTACTTGTTCCCAATATAGAATCTGGCAAGTGCAGGTAAATCAAGACGTATTTGGCACACCTGAAGATCCATATTTTACAAGAATTGATAGAGTTCCAACTATTTCCTGCAGATGTTTTATGAAGCACAGTAGAAGAGCTAAGGAGGCTGATGATGTTAATAGATGCAATAATAAAACATTTATTTCATTTCTTGGCATTTTGAATTGGAATTGTGACCTTTTCATCATCTCATGTTTGAGGTTTTGTGCATTGCTTGGCTACTGAGATTGTTTTCTGGATGTTTATTTCACTTTCTACCACATATAGTGGAAGGTTGATGTAACAAATCATTTTTAGAGGATTTGTCTGCCAGGCTTCTGGAACATACTAGTTAGTGTGCTACAGAGACAAAGGACGATGTTTTATTGCAATTTGGAATTATAAGCTTTTGGAGTATAAAATCTGTGATCAAATGAACAGCACCCTGGCTAAACAAAGGAGATCATTCTTGTGGTTGATTACACTAATATTTGAGTATAATAGCACTTGATCGCATGATGGGTATAAGACCTAACAGTAATAAGTTCTGAAAATTATTAAGTGGAGCATGCAAGGTAGGATGGGAAATTGAAAGCAGTTAAAGGGATCCGGTGTTTTCAACCTTTATTGGCAAAAGACACTTGCTAGAGGTTATGCATGCCTTACAGCTGACGTGGTGGCCAAAATCTATAGAGTAACATGTTTAGAACTCTGTAGTAATATATGTCATAAGCTCTATGGGTCAGAAGCTAGTAGACTTGCTAAATCTTTCTTTCTTTATTCTTTCTTGTTATGCTGTCTATTTAATTTCAGGACTGATATTTTTTAACCTTTTGGAAGTTTCCTTTTGTTTTCCAGGCGTCATCAACGCCATCTAAAATGCCGTCTCAACCAATAGCAAATGCAAGTGACAATCAAAGTAATGGTAATGAATCCACATTGGGTTTTAACATGTTAAAAAAGGGAAGGCATATCGAGCTTCAAGATCTGCAATCGGTTGGGAGTCTTAAAATGGTCAGAGTTGGAGAAGGTACAAGTGCAAAAAAGGAGGCTGGATGTGGAGCTGAAGATACACCGTTTCTAGGAAATGTCGTAGCCGATATAAAGTATGATGCAGAGTTAATTGTTCGAAGAGATTGTACATCCTCAAGCAATATTGGCAGTAATTTCAAACTATTCAAAAAGGTTATGCTTCTTGTAGTTGTGTTTTTCATGGATAAAATATGCATGTATAGCTTGTTAAACATATTACTTGTGCATAAGCAAATTCCATCTTGAAGACGATTCCCATAGGTCTTGTGTATAGGCTGAGTTGGCATAGAGCTTTACTACACCCATATAAACCAAGCAAGAACTTTTGCTTTTATTAGGACCAGACTAGAGTGCTTAACCTGGGCGCCTCCCTCCCTTTGCGCTATTCTGTATTCTCTAGTTCATCATTGTTCTTTCACACAGTATGAGAGTCATTCTAGAAACTGATTTGCAGGGTCCTTATTGGTTTTAACTCTGGGTTAAGGCAAAACAAGCCCTACAAGTCAGAGATACTGGAGCTAAAATTTATCATTTTGGGGTCTCGCTGAGGAAAAGGAAGGTATGGACATGGAATGCATGATTGGGGGTTGTGATCTCTGATTCTCGAGAGCAGTTCTGAGCCAAAATTGATCAATTTGTGTCTTGATCTTTCTTTTGGCAACCATTGAAAAGAACGTTAGTTAGGTACACCTCTGGACTTGCACGATGTGGAATTCCTTTTTCAAAAGTAACTAGCTTGCCGATTATGTTGGAAGTTTACAGTTTAGGGAAATGCTGGGTCCCATGAATGTTCTCCTCTCTGCATCGTGACCTTGAGGAGGAAATTTATTTGCAAGTTTCTTCCACGAAAGTAAATAATTCTTCTCAACGGAAGGAGAGGTGCGTTAGATACCAAGAGAAACAGACTGGAAGAAACGCCTATCTGGAACACAATGAAATTGTTTTGTTGTGTTCTGCTTGTTTCCAGCGATTACCAATGAATCATTTCCGGTAATCCTACTATATGATCCAACACAGCCTATTAGAACAACCCGTGCTAAGTTGGGTCATTGCCGACCCGATTAGCCTGTCTGTGATCCAATACAGCCTATTAGAACCACCTGTTCTAAGTTTGGCCGTTACCGACCTGATTCGCACATCTATCATCTTGCGTATTCATTATAAAGTGGCTTAGGGGCTTGAACAGCATGATTGAAAAGGACCGGAGCTGACAGCACTGATGGTGATAATATTGAAATATCATCAAAATGAGTTTAGTATACTGCTAAAAGCTTGTACTGTGCTATGCTCCTTCATTGAATTGTTTCCACCTTCAAGTTCAGGGCAGGAACCAAGTTACCAGATAAGAGAATTATGTGTTAATTATGAAAAAGAAGCTAATGCTACACAAGTACTAGTTTAGATTACAAAAACAATGTAAATGCAGTTTTGTCAATAGACCACCATTTCTTGCAGATTGGTGCAGTATCAGGCAATAGTTTCAGTGCGTTGGTTCCTTTTGCAAAAGAGCCATACAGGTAAGTTGATTACATAAGTGGGAAACATTTACTCCTGTATCATGCAATCATTTCCCTTGCTCTTTCTAGGGAATTAGCTTATGAAAGGGAAGTAGAAGAGTATGCACGGCAAGAGAAAAAGAGGAAAGAGGCAGAAGCACTTGCAGAGGATTTATTCAATGCACAGCAAGTGAGCCAAATGATTTAAGCTTCTCCACCTTTTAACATGTATAAACTATGATTTATTTTACTTGTCAGCTTAAGAAGAAAAAAGGCGTTTTAGGTGGAGTTGTTAAGGAACATATTGAGCGGAGAACTTTGACAATAAAATAATTTGATGGTAAGCCTCTCGGAATACTCTTTGTTCTTCTCAACACATGTATTAAATTTCAGCTGTTATTATTGCTAGCCTGCCAGAGTGAATGACACATGCATTTTCAGATCAAGCTAGGTTTGTTGGTTGTAATTCTTTCATAGATAAGAGGAGGAGAGATGGTGAGTGGTTTTAGGTTTAGGAGTTTGAATGAAAGCTCCATCTGAATCAAATGAATCTTGCAGACTCAAAGCAGAAATAAAGCAGAGTTTCAATGCAGCAATATGCAGTTCGCAATCAGCTGCTTCTTCCAACAATGTATGCATGCTCTTCTAGAATGGTTTCAAGAGCATCCGTTTCAATGTGTTTTGTTTTGAGTGAAATTTTTATGGGTAGCACAATGGAAAGACATCTCTTTTCATTTCCTTTTCTGGCTTGTTTTTAGGCCTGGCAGACATCTCTATAAAAGTCTGGGCAGTTGAATATTGGGGGCAGCAAACCACTGGGGCAAGCCAGCACAAGGTTCTCTCACAGCGGTTGCAGTTTTGCTAGGCTAAGTGCATCAACATCGGGAAAACAGTTCTGTTTGTGCAATAAGGAGAAAAAAATCATTTTAATTATTTACTCTACTAAGATTGGAGGAAGAACATTTTATTTCATATCCACCAAATTCTATATAAGAGATCCCCGTTTTACAAGCTACGATGGTTCACCATTTTGTGGAATGAATTTGTGTTTTCCTTTTAACAAATTTTGTACGTTGACCTAAATCCATTTGCATGTAGGAATTGATAACATCATTTTCTATAGTAAAGAGGTTAAGACAAATGCAGCTATAAGTCAAGGTGTGATTGGATGAAATTGACATCCAAAATATGGCATAGGGATTTAGATGTGTCTCAATTTTTACTTTTCTTTCTTGCTGCGATTCTATCAAGAGGAGATCAAGATCATTAGTAGCTCATTCATCCACGACTGAGAATAGATATTGAGGCAAAGGCTTCTTACCTGGCATTCTGGCTTTTCAACTAGGGCTCAAAGGCTTCTTAATCAGCAGTTTGGGTTTTCAACCATGGTTCATTGGTTTGAAACCCAGAATGTTGGGTAAGAAGGCTTTTCCTTATACGTCAAGGTAAGTTAGTATACATTCTTGTTTATAATCCAATGAGAGATCGCGCTATGGCGACCATTCTAATTAAGAATGACAAATAGGTATGCCTTCTTCAACGAACATGAAACAACCAATTACATTTGTGAAAACCTTGTTGTTTCGATTCCTGTTGTGGCTATGACGGGATTTTCGACCCTTGCTGTGGCTATCGTGGTTATAAGAAGCGTGAGATGCCGAAGCTTTGTGACATGGCACCAATCGCCTGAAATGCCAAAACCTCGCTGAAAACCATTGCTAAAAACCTGGTCTTAAAACTTAGCTTGATCCAAGTTTCATTGCTTACCTTGACATTGTGGAGCAGCAACAAGTCGCGGATTCCTCCTCTGGAATGGGAGCTGGCTACTGGTAGCGGCCATTGTCGGTAGCCAACTCCCATTCCAAAGCAAAGCAAGAATCCGCAGCTTGTTGCTGTTCCACATAATATATATTTCATGGAGGAGCATCCAGTATAATCTTTGTTTTAGATTTTCTTAATTTTTGCTCATGCAAACAAATGGTCATGGCGCTTCTGGCTGCTACCGGTAGCCAGCTCTGATTCCAGAGCAGGAATCTGCTCCTTGTTGTTGTTCCACATGTGACGTTCCTCGAGAATATAAAGTATGAATTCGTATATTCTATGGCCACATCACTATACAAGTCGTCATAGTATATGTGGTATCAGACCATACCTAGATGGTGCGTCGATAAGTTATTTACATAACTTATGCCACCTAAGGTATGGATACCAATCGCCACATGGACATCCACCTTATTGAGGTGTATTGCCATGTGGCAACGCCGTATTGGAGCAAAGCGTGCTTAACCAAACCCTAACTAGTTATAGCCAACCCTAACCCTAAACACGCTTTCGTTCGTCCCTCTGCCGGAATTCCGAATCGTCGCGAAAGGTCCGATTCAGGAATCGTATGCGACGAGAGCGTGTTCTGGAGCGGCATCAAGAGTAACTGCATAACAGCTTGAGGAGCACTTGCATTCAAGGACCTGAGGAGGATGGAGACGCCATGAGCTTCTGCTTTGAAAAGCTTTCCCCTATACTCTGGACAACATAGTACATGCCTGAAAGTGTATGCATACATCTCTACATTTGGGAACCGGTCTTAAAATTTTCAAAAACTGGGTGCCATCTTTTGACATTGAATCAACAAACAAACATTGATTTCCAATTTGGAAACGCTTTTAGATGCAAAGATTTTAAGGTCTTAATTGATATCGGTGCTCATATGAATGTGCTCCATGCACTAGCAGCAACAATCTCAGGATAAAATAACGCCCTTACTGTACAGATAGTCTTGAATGGTGACTTTTAAATGGTGGAATCCCAAATTTCCCTATCCTGGTTGAGATAAACCTAAAGCCTACACTGTCAGGCTGGGCATTTTGAATCCAAATATTTATATAATGTAAGAAAGTGAAAATCTACAGGGCTAATTTACCTACAAAAGAAACAAAGAAAGGTCTTGTTGCAATAGAGATAAAGTAGTAAGTTTGTATCTACCACATGATTAATACCGTAGGACTGCACATCCAATTGCTAGACAGGTTCTCTTGCTGCAAGCACACGTCTCACTGTTAAAGAAGTACCATTCAAATAGGTGAATTGAGCTCATGTTTTTTGCATAAAGATTAAAAACAAAGTTACTTTCTATACTTAATTTATAATCACCTAAAGCTTGTTTTCAAAGTATCCATGCTATCAAGCTTGCATTCGAAACGTTATTGTTAACATGAACAACAAGGACTATAAAATATGCCGAAGAATCACATATAATGCAACCAACAACACAATTGTTTTCTGTGACAATGTAAACATGCTACAAAGTGGATTTTCATATTTATTTTCAAGTATGCAATTATCTAATTTGAAGGATGTCAGATATAACTTCCATTTTTCCCTCAACTAGTTGTGCAAAGTTGTTAGCTGCGGCTGTGAAAGGACGGAAGGCAATATCAGATGTGGCCAAAGAAGAAAACCAAAGTGCTCAACTTAATAGCATTTCAAGCCTCCACCTCCTCTCTTCAATAAGGCAAATAACTGTCAAAGTAATAGTATCTATTTTTTTTGTTTCAAAATGTTCTTCAATGGAACAGCAGCAAGGAACTGCAGAAAGAAGCCTCAGACATCTCTTTTGCAAATGACGGAATTTAAACGAGATATTCATGCCATGGAAACAGTTCATACACCTCTTGTTGATGCTGCTAGTACTATGGTAGCTCACAGTCAAGAGGTTAATGCTGAACATGAAATGATAAAGCAAGCTAGAAAACTGTGGAAGGAGTCTTGGTTAGATGATAATGATTGGTTGGGGTTTAGCCGTGACAATGGTAGAGCTTACTCCATATATTGTAAGGAAGATCGAAAATGTCAAAGTGCATTTGGTAAGGAGGGCTCTACTAACATAAGAACAACTGCATTTAGAAAACATGCTGAGAGTGATCAGCACAAGCATGCTTCTTGGGTGGCAAGTTTAAAATACAAGCAAGTATTGAACGGCAAGGAAGAAAAACCTTTGAACACACTTGGTCAATTATTTTGTCTCAAAAAGATGTTGAGAGAAGATAAATATGCTGAATTAGCAAAGTTGGCATTGAAAAACTGATATTCAAGAGATGGAGTGAATTTGGAACTGTCATAAGCTTACTGTACTCTTTATTTGATTTAATATGACAATTCATGTCTCCGTCTACTTTTTATAGTTACAGGAAAAAATACTTGCTGGATTTTATTTTACAGGAAATTGTAGGCAAGATTTATTGATTAGCAGGTTCTCTTTAAAGTTGTAGGAAATTTTCCCTTTCATATTAAAAAGTTTCCCGAACCCTGAGCGTCTGGCAACAAACAACAGCAAAAAACAAAATGCGTTTCCAACAATTCTGAAGGGCGGCAGAGAAGATCTTGCAACACCAGAGAAAACGTGCATAGAAGCTTCAGTAATGGACTACATGCCTCCAAACAATTTTTTTCCCCTGCAAAATAAGAAAAAATCAAAGGAAAGCTCCAAATGGTGGGGACAAATGGATGAGATGAAGAATAAACCGAGAAGTCACCACTTCGGTCTTCAATCTGCAGAGCTCGAGGTTCGGATTTGAGAAGAATGGGTCGGGGCGAGGGGCAGAGTTACCTGCAACAACCAGTTTAGGGCAGTCACAACGCATATCCGGGTATATCTTGGCATGTACCCAACATATGCCCTATACCCCATATAAACGAGGGTTTTCCCTTAGGGGGGTTTCCCATGAACGGATCTAAACCTGAATAATATGGAGCAAGGTTTCTGGGTTCCCATGAATCAGAAGACCTCAAGGTTTTTTCTGCAACCTCTCAGCCGATTGATGCATAGGAATGAAATTTGAGCCGATGGATCAAAATCAGGTCGAAGACCTGAGCAGAAAGTAATAGAGATGGATTAATTTTTGTCCAGGTCCAAGACCTCAGCCCAAGCTATCGGACCTCCAAAAAACCTGGCGGTTTTCGTCCATGAGAAACCCCCGTTTGGGGCAACCTAGAAACATGAGCCATGGAGCACTTACCCTAAGTGAGGCAGACAAGAATTTGGATATTGGTATGCCAAACGACATGAGCCTAAATAAAAGATGTGTGCAGGTGATACAAAAAAATTTCGTTGCCGGGACTCGATCTGCAGAGCTCGAGGTTTAGGTGGGAGAAGAATGGAATTTTGTTGCCGGGACTCGATCTGCAAAGTTCGAGTTTCAGGTGGGAGAAGAACAGGTCTGGGGCGACGGGCAGAGTTACCTGCAACAGCCAGTTTAGGGCAGTCACAAAGCATGTGCTGGGTATATACCCAGCATATGCCCTATACCCACATAAACGAGAGTTTGCCCTTAGGGGCAACCCAAAAACATGAGCCATGTGGCACTTGCCCTCAGTGAGGCATTCAAGAGTTTGGATTTGGTATCAAAGGCATCCAAGAGTTTGGATTTGGTGTGCCAAACAACATGGGCCTAAATAAAAGATCTGTGCAGGTGATTCCGAGTCTGGATTTGGTATCAAAGGCATCCAAGAGTTTGGATTTGGTGTGCCAAACAACATGGGCCTAAAAATCAAACAATTTTTTTCCCCTGCAAAATAAGAAAAAATCAAAGGAAAGCTCCAAATGGTGGGGACAAATGGATGAGATGAAGAATAAACCGAGAAGTCACCACTTCGGTCTTCAATCTGCAGAGCTCGAGGTTCGGATTTGAGAAGAATGGGTCGGGGCGAGGGGCAGAGTTACCTGCAACAACCAGTTTAGGGCAGTCACAACGCATATCCGGGTATATCTTGGCATGTACCCAACATATGCCCTATACCCCATATAAACGAGGGTTTTCCCTTAGGGGGGTTTCCCATGAACGGATCTAAACCTGAATAATATGGAGCAAGGTTTCTGGGTTCCCATGAATCAGAAGACCTCAAGGTTTTTTCTGCAACCTCTCAGCCGATTGATGCATAGGAATGAAATTTGAGCCGATGGATCAAAATCAGGTCGAAGACCTGAGCAGAAAGTAATAGAGATGGATTAATTTTTGTCCAGGTCCAAGACCTCAGCCCAAGCTATCGGACCTCCAAAAAACCTGGCGGTTTTCGTCCATGAGAAACCCCCGTTTGGGGCAACCTAGAAACATGAGCCATGGAGCACTTACCCTAAGTGAGGCAGACAAGAATTTGGATATTGGTATGCCAAACGACATGAGCCTAAATAAAAGATGTGTGCAGGTGATACAAAAAAATTTCGTTGCCGGGACTCGATCTGCAGAGCTCGAGGTTTAGGTGGGAGAAGAATGGAATTTTGTTGCCGGGACTCGATCTGCAAAGTTCGAGTTTCAGGTGGGAGAAGAACAGGTCTGGGGCGACGGGCAGAGTTACCTGCAACAGCCAGTTTAGGGCAGTCACAAAGCATGTGCTGGGTATATACCCAGCATATGCCCTATACCCACATAAACGAGAGTTTGCCCTTAGGGGCAACCCAAAAACATGAGCCATGTGGCACTTGCCCTCAGTGAGGCATTCAAGAGTTTGGATTTGGTATCAAAGGCATCCAAGAGTTTGGATTTGGTGTGCCAAACAACATGGGCCTAAATAAAAGATCTGTGCAGGTGATTCCGAGTCTGGATTTGGTATCAAAGGCATCCAAGAGTTTGGATTTGGTGTGCCAAACAACATGGGCCTAAATAAAAGATGTGTCGATAAAACAAAATGTTCCGTTGCCGGGACTCGAACCCGGGTCGCGTGGGTGAGAGCCACGTATCCTAACCAACTAGACTACAACGGAAAGCTGTCTTTATGAAAATTATATTTTCACTTCACAACTTTCAGCTACATATGTTTTAACAGTACCACAGTTTAAACCTTTCGTCATGGCGGCTGCAGATGGCAGAGGAGACGAGGAGCTCCCCCGCGATGCGAAGGTAGTGGAAACCATCCTCCGCTCCATGGGCGTTCAGCAGCATGAACCCCGCGTCATCAACCAATTCCTTGATCTGTGGTATCGCTATGTAGGAGACGTATTATCTGATGCTCAAGCTTATTCTGAACATGCCGGGAAGAGCGCAATCGATTGTGATGATGCCCGCTTGGCCGTGCAATCCAGGGTCAATTCATCCTTCTCACAACCTCCACCTCGAGAAGTAAGTAGTTTGCATTCAAATTCTTTTTTGCACATGAATTTCAGGAGTAAGTGATTTGCGTTTAAATCCTTTTGCCCACATGAAATTCAGGGTGAATCATGAATGTGTTGGAGCTTTGTCTTATACGCCCCAGAATACCCCCTCTGCGCACAATCTGTTTAGGCCAATGCTGCCTTTATTATCTTGGTGTGTGCCATCCAAGATCTTCAACCCTTTATACCTTGCTGGATAATATTATGCCCAAAGAATGCTAATTAGCTGCTGCTCATGCTGAAAGGTCATATTTTGTCGAGAAACATGGTTTCGTAGGATAGTTTCCTGCCTTCATTAGTAGGTTCTTTTAGACGATTTTTGTTGTATTCTGCATAACCATAAATATATAAGCTGTTCTTACCGTATAGTCAAAAGCACGAAAAGCAGTGATTTGAGCTAGGTTCTGCAGTATAGGATATCAAGTTACAAAGATTTGGAATGCATATGGCTTGGCTGAACAACAAGAGCAACATCATTAATTTTCTGATGCTAGAGCTAGTTATTTTTTCTAGGATTGTACTGGAGCTAAGTCTTGATCTGTCTATGCCGTCTTCCGCATGTCATCTGCTAATTGTGGCACTCTACTTTCTGACGAGTCATTGTGTCCCTATTTGAAATAAACATGAAATACATGAATAGCAGTTGCTTGGAAACAGAGGGACATATTTATGCAAGAGAAAATTTTTTGCACGTACAGGTATTAGAAGATTAAAGGAGGCGAGAAAACATAGTTTTTTAAAGCACACAAGAATAGCAGCACACAATGAATTTAGTCTTCACTGCTACACTGCTACAAGCATTGTAAGGAGGAATTTCCAAGCTGTAATTTCAGAATTTGCAATGGCTGCTGCAAGAATGATAAGATCAGAAGTTTGGTGGTTGTTTTTGGGTTGGAACATATAGTGACTGGTTTCTTTTATGCATCAGGGCACGTTCTTTGGTGTGTTTGAGCTCAGACAGATGACTGTTTTTCGTGTACTTCATGTTCTAATTTGCCTCTTCCATGTGCATCTTATGCAATGAATTTATTACACATTTTGCATTTGTTCACAGACATTAATGAAGTTGGCAAAAGCAAGGAATAATATTCCATTACCAAAAGTTATTGGCGGACCGGGGATTGCGTTGCCTCCTGATCAAGATACATTAATTGCACCCAATTATCAGCTTGCACTTCCAGCTCGTGTTGTCCTTAACACAGAAGACATGGAAGCTGACTTGGATGAATCAGGCAAAAGTGAAAATGAAGCAGCCCCAAACGAGGGACAGTATAATAGTGCTCGGAAAGTGTCCTTTGCTCTTGCTGCAAAGAGACCAAAAAATTGAAGGCCAAGCTATTGAAGCTTTATTATAGTACAAGTAACTAGCTAAGAAATGGAGAGAAGGAACACTATCAGGAATCAAGACATGTATCTAAGGGTATCAGTACCCAAGTTGAACTATAATGGAAAACAGGTAATTTGATGTTTCTGTTTATGTAGGCAGCCAAGAACTTAAAAGGAGGAGAAGAGATGGTTGAAGCGCTTGAAATGAACAAGAATATTTACTGCCATGACAAGATGAGGGTTTTTCTTCCTTTGGGAAGAAAGACTTGTTTACCGCGAAAATTGCAAATCATTTCACTGGCAACTACAAAATGGCTTTAAGAGCAATAACACCTTGGCAGGGACAAAAACCACGTCATGGGAAGGCAACTGTGACAACAGATTTTGATCTATTTTTGGAGTCCACATTTTTGCTTTCATGTATATTGATGATCTTGTAGTTTACCTTCATTATCTTGTACTGGTGTCTGCTCTTTCATAGAAAAGAATGGGATTCATTTTTTCGATGTTAGGATGATTAGAGTTGTCCACATGCTTGTGAATGGATTTGAAGGAGGAAAGATCGGATCAAGCAGTCCTGCAATTCTTTTGAAATTCCATTACCAGCAGTATTAGCATGGTCTAAACAACAGCAATAGGAAACATGTGGTGCTTTCTCGTGCATTGGTAGTTTGAAGCCTTTAAAGTCAGATGGTAATCTGGATGTTTAAACATGAGAATTTAGCTAATTAAAGAGGCTAAAGAAGGCCTTATGCACCTCCAATTCCATGAATATCTTGAACCAAAAACTTCCAGCCATTTATTATGTTCATGTTATACTGAAATCTAGTTGTATTATCCAGATCTAGCCCTCCTTGTACCACTCCCATACATTCCTTTGTATAAATCTGCTATTTCCTACCTAGCATGTCATGAATTTATTGCATTTGAAGAAGTTTTTACCAGTTCATCTTCTATTACACTGATCATTCCAGCAATCCCTATATTTATTTGCATGTCGGAATATGAGGAAAGATTTGCCGATGCGAACATTAGTCGGAATTTGAGTAAAGATTGGCCTTGATTCCAGGATGAAAGATTGGCCGATGCGAACATTAGTGTAACGTGGAGTTAAGCTGAGTGAGATTTTGTTCGAAAACAACAGTGCTAATCAAGGACATGCGAACATTAGTGTAACGTGGAGTTTAGCTGAGTGAGATTTTGGGAGATTTTGTTCGAAAACATCAGTGTTCAGCAATTGATCAACCTCTTTCTACTTTCTTTTTGGTCTGTTCACAAAATCCATGTTCTTGGATTGAATAGAATAGAATAGAATAGATGGGTCTAGAAGCCAAGATCTTGTTCACAAGATCCATGTTCTTGGATTGAATGTTGTCCATGTGACAGGCTACAACGGGTTTAGAAGCCAAGATCTTGCTCACCTTAAACTTGATGTGTTTGTTATTTGCCATATAGGAAGGAACTAGTAAACGTGGGCCCGGCGTTGCCAGGATAATGTCCTGGCTTGTGTTTTTACATTGCATTTAACATCCATATATTTGCATATTTGCAACTTCTGAGAACATCAAGAATGGAAGTGATTTGCTTATATACATATTCTTGTTGAATGGCATGATTATGTGTGCTCAGTGTTGTCACGCATAAGCTACTCTTTATGACTTCTCCTGGAAATCATGTTTGATTCTGGCAACATCATTGTCGTGTGTGTTGGTCAAGTCCGTTAATCCATTTCCAAAGCATTGCCATGAGTTCTTGCGAATGTTCGATTAGAATCCTTATGGCATTAGGGGCAATTTACATGCACCTTCTCGAGCTATCATCATTGTGCAAAATGGCCTAACAAGGCAAAACATGCCCATTATGACTACGACTAATGCATGTAAACCATCAATCACTATAGAAACCATCATGTCAAAAAGGTATTATCAATTAGTATGATGCAATTCAATCGACATGTCTATAAAGTTTTTGTTGATCATGTAGGGATGTAAATGGGTCATTTCGTACGTAGATTCACCTCTGATACGCAAAATTTGTCATATTGTGTCAAACATCTGCATTTTGGAGTAATTTGTAGAAGTATTCTGTCGAAAAGGCAAGCCCTATCAACAAAAGCCATTTTGCAACATACTTGGGGCTCAGCAGATGTTAAGCCTTCTGACAAATATGAACCATGCCTTCTAACAATGGCTGTGTGTCTCGATGGAACCTCTTTGTGCATGTGTTCAAACAAATTATATTCCATCTTTACCTATAGTAACAACTTATGCTTTGTATTTTCATAAGCTTTAATGAGTTTAAAGGACGGAATAAAGTAGAATAAAAAATTGCTTATTTTCATTTTTGCATCCATAGAGTTAATACAACATTGGTTAATTCCATCTTTACCTATAGTAACAACTTATGCTTTGTATTTTCATAAGCTTTAATGAGTTTAAAGGACGGAATAAAGTAGAATAAAAAATTGCTTATTTTCATTTTTGCATCCATAGAGTTAATACAACATTGGTTGGATATTATCCATGCTAAGTCCTACCATAAGCCTTAAACCCTAATTGATATGATAAACCCTAAAACCTAATCCTTCGAGACCTAATGGGCGAGATGCCGCTTAGTAGGGTGAGGTTGCAAAGTTAACCTAATCCTTTGGAACCTAATGGGCGAGATACCGCTTAGTAGGGTGATGTTGCAAAGTTGTTGGTAGGATAGTTGTTGCTATCCGAGCAATACGAAATATGTGGGAGTTGGAATTGTTCTCAAAGATGTTTAGAACAATGTCAAGAAGGAATGTTAAGAAGGAAGGAAGGAAGGAAGGAAGGAAGGAAGGAAGGAAGGAAGTATATTTTAACGTCGCGCCACAAAGGCAGCATCCAGAGGACATGCG
>JAANSK020113573.1:0-15825 GCA_011763485.2 Isoetes engelmannii
AGATTCTTTGGTATTTCTCTTGTATTTCCTTGTATTCTCTGCGTATTTGCCCTGTTCTTTGCGTAGGTTCATGACAGAATCGACGGATTTGTTGGTAGATCAGTTTTAATTTTTACAGACTCGATTGTTCTCGGGGATTGCAAGAGCGATCGCCCTGACAGGAATTTCACGAGGTGGCAACGACCAAGCTGAAAGTCAAAGAGCTGAAAGATGAGAAGCAGTGGATATTCCTTCCTGAACCCACCGGGGCTAAGTTGTTGGAAGTGGTTGGGAAGTGAGTTAAGAAATAGTTACATGATGACCAGTGCAATGTCCCTAAAAGACCGACCAAAGATTATTTTAATAAGACCTTTCTTTGTTTCCTTAGAGGCATGCCACCTATTGAGGTCGACCGTTTGATGGATGAAATACTTGCTGACATATCTTACTTGAAGACCAACATAGATTACACAGGTCGATTTGACTATAAACGGAGCGGATTTGAGGACGTTGACTCTGATGGAGAGAGAGGTCCTCCATCATGTCAATAGTAACACAAAGTGCAACATCTCGGCTTCCAAAACCTGCTCATGGTATATCCTGCTTTTACAGAGCAACATCTTCTCGAGATTGTCGTCATGGATACTGCCTACATTAAATAGAATATCAACAAAACAATAGTTTTGGCTACTTTGTCCTCCGCTATGCTAACCTCTGTTAACGAGATTCTAATGTCCGAAGATGACAAATTGCATCAACAACAGAGAAGTAGGGACCAAATCTGTACAAATGCTAGTTTTTTAGTTAACACTGTCCTTGAGCATGCCCAACTGATTTGTGTCGACATGCGCAGATTGGCCGGCATCTCAATTTCTGGACTTGTATGGAAAGATCACGGCAATGACCACGACTAAGATATTTCACCTGTTGATGTTACTGCTTTCAGGCCACATGACAAACTGCCTCTATAGCCAATCCCAATTTGATGGGGGTGGTTGCATTTATATTGGCACCTACGAGAATCCTGGGTTCGAGAACAAAAAACGCGTGAAGCAACACCAGTATTCTGTCACCGACATCCTCTTCAATAGAATTGAGTCTAGGGTTATGCCGAAACATCAAAGATTGGATTTGCGCTTCTCTTTGCCAGATCATCCAGCACAGAAGAACGAATTGCCAACAAGGGACCCAACTGGTGACGAGGAGGCTGCCAAGAAAGACAAGAAGCACATCAGGGCCATGTTCACAACTCGAATGAAATATCGTTGGATGTCAATAGATGGCGATCTAATCTTCCCACCGCAGCTGAAAATATCTTATGCTAATTACATTGTGTAGTAGCTTCTACCGCATGGTGGTTGCGTGCTCGACTTCTTTTCATGTAGTACATTTTCTAGGGTTGCTTTGATCCAGGAGAAAAAAGGGTGTGGCTCTGGCATACAATAAAAGGCCTAGGTTTCTTCAAAGTATCTTCACGTTTCTGGAAAAGCTAGTACGAGGTGAACCAGAAACAGAAGACAACCACAAAGATGAGGCAGATGTGGGAGAGGAACAAGAAGTGACGGGTAAACCTTCATAAAAAGCCATGGACATTGAATTAATCAAGAAAACGGTAATACCCGATAACTTGGACGATGCGATAGATTCATTCGAGGTAGATAACTATGCCGAAGTCCTGGATAAGTAAAAAAAAAGATCACGCTAATCCCGACAGAGTGGACCATATACAAAGAGGTATGGCTAAATTCGTGAGTTCTAACGCATAATGAATTTGTCCGACCTTCTAACTGGTAGAAATGTTGCCAGGTGAATCCATTAATGTCCAAACTGGTAAGCTCCAGAACGACATCACCAACGACGATGGGCATTTCGGGACCAACTCCCAGGAATTCACCGACACTATTGATACAATGCATCTCAGGTCTCCCGGTGCGATACTTGTTGCTCTAGCTCATGATCGTGAAGTGCAGAGTGAATTTAGTGAGGTATTGCAGAGAAATCAAGAACGCCTTGTTGAATATGCTGAGGATAACGAGCAGGATATGCCAGATTGGACGGGCTACACTGACATGGATACAGATGTTTGCCTGGAACTGGGTCGACAACAAATCGAGAGGGCAGTATTGGCGGTGACTGTAAATGAGGATGGGACACCAGATGTTGTTGTGGAATTCCCTCCATGAGATGAGCATGATGACATATGTTGACCTAGTCCCAATCGCCATTGCGATTATCCATAGATTTATTGGTTATTCTTTTCATGGTAATGTATTATATTATTTTTAACAAATAAGTCTTCCTTCACATGAAATAATCGGCTGGATGTTACTATCGACATTGTACAGAGTATAAATGTGCATAATAAGATAATCGTACACCTTCGCTTTAACGCCAAGGCGTTTCTTCTAAGCTTTATGTGTGCTGTAATTAGTAGATTACGAGCCGCCCATAGCCCATGGTCAACGTAGCTGCAACTGCGATCCTTTCGATATTCTATCTCGTACGCCAAAACTCAGATAATACTTCATCTAAAACCGTTAGTACTTATGCAAAGATGCGGTTGACTGGAAGCGTATTGTGTTATTTTGCGGTCAGTTGAGTTGCCTGAATGCTTTTTTGCTTCTGTGGTAGGACGGCCATCTACAAACTACCATGTGTACGCCTATGACAAGCTATTTGGAGCAAAACAAGAATGTACGGTTTCTCAAATTAATGAATTTGTGCGTAATATTGTTATACAATAGAAATGTCGATTTAGAGGTCCATTTGGAAGGAATATTGAAATTGATGTGGCTTAATGGATGCTTGATCCAGATCTTGGAACTGCTGTAGATGCTTTAAGGAATAAGAAAAAGAATAAATAAAAAAAAGCAAACACACCCCCAAGCCATGCCATCGGACCCTCCGTGCGCAACACCTTGTTTTTATCACACGGGCCCGGGGGGGGCTTGGTTTTAAGCCACCCCTAAAATGAAATGAGGAACAATCATGTGCCATGTCACCGAACAAAACAAAACAAAAAAAAACTCAAATTTTCCCGCCCAAGCCAGATGGCTTAGGGTTTGCACAGCAGAGCAGGTTCCGTCCAGAACCGAGACACAGCATGAGACTTCTTAGGCGCAAACAGAAGCGCCAGGAGTGTTGTCCAAAGGTTTGCTCTTCTATATTGGATGATTTGTATAACTGTTGTGTCTGGTCGTGTAGAAAAGGCAAACATAGCAGCTAGGCGTCTTAAATCTCCTAAAAAATGTGACATTTTACACCGTTAGTTTATCTAAGTGCATTACATTCTGCTTTCCAGTGTTAAATTTACATTTCTTCGTTTTTTAGCGTAGTCTTTTACTATGGACCAAAAGATTAACTGCTCAATTCTGTGCATGCTGCATATGTACATTCTCCTTAGAAAAGCTGATTCACGTTGTTTTTCTTACTAATATACGGTCTATTGCAGCTGGAGCTGGAAAGAGTGATTGGGTTGACAACTACCAGCGCATGTGGATTTGCTTGTAATCCTCATACGGGGGATATAGCATATATAGCCGGGTGTGTGGTGGTCATTTACCACGTGAAAAAGGGTCTCCAGGCACGTTTCTTTGCTTCCTCCGGAGCACCTAAGGCTCTTTCTTGTCTGGCATTTTCTTATCAAGGAGGGAAGTTTCTGGCTGCTGGAGAGGTATTAAGTTTCACTTTCATCAGGGTTTCTTTTTTCTTTGCTAAATACACCTTGTGCAGTCTGGACATCAACCTGCAGTTCTTGTTTGGGATGCTACAACTGGAACGCTTGTTGTGGAGCTGAAGTTGCATAAGTTTGGAATTTGTTGCATTGAGTTTTCTCCAACTGGTATTGATATTGCACGTGTTGGGTTTTTTTCCTCCTTACCTTCTAATTGAATTAGTAAACACCATCTATCCTCTTCGTTTGCTTTTTCCAGGAAAACATCTGGTTTCGGCTGGTCTGCCTCATGATGGTTATCTTTGCCTGTGGGAATGGAGAACAGGGGTTCTTTTGGCAAAAATCAAGGCTTCAACTTCAGAATCTTCTATCTTGGACATTAGTTTTGCTTCTGATGGGAGTTTTTTTCTATCAGCTGGGATCAAGCATCTTAAGCAATGGACTATTGGACCTGCAGCTCGAGCTCGTTCGGGTGGAGCAGTGTCGTTAGAACCAAAAACTGTGAATTTAGGTAGCCAGAAGGATGCATCATTCATTTCCATTTCACATGGAATCATTTCCAAAGAACAACTTGCTTCTGGGCAGCCGGCAGAACTTCAGCCTATGTATGTACTTACAACTAAAGGTGAGGTTTCTCGACAGTTTACTGCACGCTTTGGATTGAAGTGACTAGTTTAGTCTTGTCTATGGTTGAATTTTAAACTATATCCCGATGTCTAACTTTGGAAATGCCTTTTTAGTTGCTTTGATGATTCACGGGATTCTCCTCTAACCATTTGAAGATCATTATATGGATGTCTTGCAGGCATACTTTGTCTTCTACATCTAGGGGTTGCAGTTGAGAAATGGGTTGATTTGAAGGTAAGAACAACTTTTCTCTTCCTAGATGCTTTCATGCTCTCCTTGCAGGCCCAAATTATTAGTGCCGTGTTAGAACTGAGGCTGAAATGGCTGGGTATCACACTCAAGGCCTCTTCCTTGCCACTGGCTGTGTTTGTTCACATTCTCTAAATTTCCACAAATTCTCCTCAATGGGCGCACACCGCCCACGGCTTTCTATTGTGCCCAACTCACAGGCAGTTGGCTGTAGAGGCATTGCCTTAAGCGTTTTCAAAATGTTATAACGGGACAGTATAAGAGAATATAAGCAGCATTTGAAGGAGATGTCATACTTTGCTTAGAAGATTACAAGTCATGGTAATGTTCAATGCGTTGATTTTAATTTTAGTTGTTTGTTCAGAGGTACAATGTCTCATGCAGATACACCCAGTGGTCTTTAGTATAGATTTTGTACTTATTTGGTCTCATGGGAGGGTCTGCAGTAGGTGTGAAAAATTCTCTTTTTCTTTTTAAACGTATGGCGTAGGTTGTGCCGAATATATAGTTGCGATTTAAAAGCCATTGAGATCATCCCAGCTTATTATAATATAAAAGAGAGTTGTTTCACTGCAACTTTAAAGAGCTCATGAATTGGGTCAAAGATAGTACGATGCTCAACAAAAGAAAGAATGAATTTGGAAGGTTCAGGGAAAAGACTTTTGTTTTTTTATTGAAAAAGAGCGCTAGCAGGTTTAGAGCAGGGACAAGAAAAGATAGTGATAAGAAGTTGAACCTATGGAGTAATTTAACATGAGATTCTACTAGGGCGGACATTTTTGGGGACGTGGCATTTAGAGTTCCTTAATTTAAAATATAATTTTCACGAGCTGATTCCACATATGAAACATAAAAAAATCCAGGTAAGCACATTATAGGACCAAGAAAGAAAATAGAACAAAAAATATGTGGCGACATCTGAGCAAGGCACATTTTTCACTTCCTAAGGGCCAACCAATATTGTCTCTCCTTTAAAAAAGGACTTGGTGCAACGCCACATGGGTATTTTGAATTTTAACTTCCACTCAAGTGGAATACATGGCAACGATGCCTTTATGATATGGCAAAATTCTATTGAGTTGTTAATTCAAATTTGATGTTTTAATGTCATAGTCGAATCTGATCCTAAGTGCTACAGAGAAGCACAAGAATCTTATTAGAACAAATCAACAGCAAAGGAGAAAGGCCTGTAATGAGCTATGTAAGAACTTGCCCTGGATTTTTGTTCATTCAGAAAAAGAATGCTACCAAATGCGTCTTCAAGGTGCTCTGCCAAAGCTCCTACTATTTTACTCGCTGACAAAACCTGCAATTCTATATTGGTCATAGATTTGAGGAATTGACCTATGGGTGCTTGATTGAACTCATTCAATTATCTCCACCGTTTGAAATGATTAGAAACAAACTATCAGTGCCATGTGCATCTTACTTGCTGAATGTGATGTTAATCTCCTACGGCTTGAAGTGGCCTTGCAAGCAGCGTTTTACATGTACAGGATATGCCATTTTGGCAGTGGTTGACAGATGTTTCTTAAGGTTGGGTTTCTCAGCAGATAAAATTCTACTACTTCAATACAATCTAACAGCGCCTAACATGAGGTTCAACCAGCAGCAGGTCAATCAGTTGCTTATCCTGTTTGAATTTGGAGCAGTGTTATATCTTAAATACATGGCCAATCATGCAACGGAGCTGACCATGAAAGAAAGATGTTATCTGGATAATTAAAAATAGTTTCAATTAACCTCCCAGACAATGTGAGATTTCACTTGGACAATTTAGAGTGTCTTTTTACCAGTTGGTGATCCCGACTGGCATGATTGGAAGATGGTTTTCGGATAACTTAAATTATTCCAGCTGATAGCTTTCTTATTAGACCTGCTACTTAGCAGCCCGAGGCCTCAAATTTATGGTGCATTTCCACTAGTTGGATGAACAAGCATATTAATCATCAGGATACGAAATGCCCATTTGCGATCTGGACTTTATTGAGTGACGAGTCTGGGAGCATTTTATTTTATCTGCCCTGCTTATTACAGCATTAGATGAAAATATCACTGCACCTTTAGAGATGGTTCTGTTCATTCATGAACATGAAGCAGCATCTTTAAAGAGGGAGCATGAGGACAAACGATCCAAGGCAAGCAGGGATTCATTGTTAACGAAAGCCAGGACAGATAGTACCCATAAAGGAGAGGAAATGGCCTGATCCTGAAGACCAACAAATAAAGTGCTCGTAACACGAAAGACAAGCACTCATCTTAAAGGAGGACGATGATGTCGCCATGCTGTATTTATCAGACCATATGTATATTTTAAATAATTTCTTTCTGGATTTAGTGGTTAGACTCTAGAACAGGTTGGTAGAAAACCAATTCTGTTTCAAGATGAGTCCTATTGGGAGACATAGAGTAGTTAAGAGAAGAATCCGACAGTGTGCATAATTCATGAGGTCTGATGTGGGTTACTGTGCTCCACACTCAAAATATACCTCTGGAGTGGGAAAGATGCTGGCTCTCAAGGACTTCCAAGCTCTATCAGTGGACTCCCTTATGTTAGTAGTCCTTTTCCTTTGGTACATCTCCCTTTTACCCCTCCTTGAAGATTAATAAAATCCATCTTTATTTCTGTCTGTCTTTCTCTATGCAGTTAATAGTGACAACAAAGTCATGTACTTTTAAAACGGAGGGATTATTAAAGACAGATGAAAGGGGCTCAATGGAGGTTGTTTTGAAGGTGTATAGCGTTTTTGGCTACAGGCATCTTAGACGTGATATTATTTATCCCAACGTAGCAACCACAGGATTTTATCTTACCTGTTCACAGCATCATGTATATAAAATATTAGATAGGAGGCAGGGGATGTGGGATGAAAGCCGGGGAAGTGAAAGGCTCATCAAGGAAGTCTTTTATCAATCTGACCTTTCTGCATAAGCAGCATCTGACTTGTAGTGATTAAAATGATCTCAATACAATATTCATCAGCTAACTCTTGTCCATTATACTGCAGGTGCGGCAGGGCTATGGTTTAGATGTCTCGGGAACACATGTTGCATGTGCCTGCAGTGACGGCATTGTGCGTATTTTTCAACTGGGGAGCCTTTCGTATACTGCTACTTTGCCCCAGCCTGCTCCCTATGGATATCATGGATTAACTGATGCAAATATGTGCACTGCCTTGGCAGTAGGGCGTGTCCAAGGAGTTAATTTCCCAGATGCGGTTGCCTGTTGTTTCTTGTCTGGGGAAGATAAATTAGGTATCTCAATTGTCTGCTGTTTCTCATGCTCCACTTGTTAGACTCTTATGCTTCATAATGATATGCAGCTGTTGTTTATGGAGATCATAGTCTCTACATTTGGGATCTGCGTAGTTTCTCAAAGGTAACAGCATGAGCTTTATGTCATTTTGTTTATGGCCTGTGTCAGGATCTGTTTTTCCTAATCTTTCTCCTTTACTTAGATTGGAAGATTTTGCGTGGTGCTTTCCCATAGTGGCTGTATCTGGGATGTAGTGACATTTCCAAGCTGCAATCCGCCATCTTATGCAAGCACTGCAGCCTTGAAGGATGGCTCATTTCCGGACGAACGTTTTGCAACATGCTCCATCGATGGAAGCATAAGACTTTGGAAGCTTGGCCTTGGACAGCAGCAAAAAGAACGTCTGGTATCAGAGTTATCAACACCTGTCAATGTTTATTCCAAGGACATCCTTGGGGTGCTCTACTTAGGTGAGACTTTAAATACATCTATGTAATATTCTATTGCTATGTGGCATGTTAATGCATTGGTAAATCATGTTCTTAATCTATTTTGATTGTTGTGCTGGTTAAATCAGCAAAAGGCACCAAACTTGCAAGAATGATAAATGTGTTGTTACTTAGCAGATGCAGACGCCGCAAAGAAAACAAAAATGCCTGCAGTTGATTCTTTGGAAGACACCGCATCTGGTTTTCGCTGTATATGCGTTAGCAGAAATGGACAATATTTAGCAGCTGGTGACCGCTCTGGAAACCTTCGGATCTATGATCTTACTACTTTGCAGCTTGTTAACTTCCAGGTAGTCCCATTGAGATAACATGCTATCTACGTCTACATCTGCATATCAAAATTCTCTATGTCATTTTCTTGAAAAGTTGGAAAGTCCATCATTGGAGATTTTATGTTTTAGGCATTGTTGCAGCATCGATTAGGTGAATTTAGCTAAGTCTAGTAAATTTCTTGTAAGTGCTGATAATGCTTATCATTTAACAGATGCTTCGTGCAATGTCGTTGGAGGGTGGCAGGAAGCACATGATGCAGAGGTTTTGAGCTTGAGCTATGGGGAGCCTTCAGATAATACGGAGGGACTCATGGGATCACACATGCCTCTTCTAGTTTCAGGTGGGAGAGATCGTCTAATACATGTTTATGATGTAAACAAGTAAGTATCGTTATGTTCCCTTGTCATTTATTACTGTCTGTAAAGGACTTATTTATGTCACCTTTGCATAGGGAGTTTAATGTAATAGAAACATTGGACGACCATTCAGGCTCAGTAACTTGTGTGAAGTTTGCTGCTGACAGTTCAAAGCTTCTTAGCTGCAGTGCGGACAAGTATGCAGTGTGTATTGTATTTTCATTTGTTATAGCCGTTTTAGAGGATAAACCTGTTTTTGCATTCCTTGCAGATCAGTTGTTTTCCGATCAGTATCTGTGGAAGTTTCTGGCTGCAAGAGTTCGAGATATCATCAAGAAGTTGCGACTCGAGGCACAATTTATGACATGGACATAGATCCTAGTGGCCAGTACGTAGTAACTGTGGGCCAGGTGAGGTTGCTTTTGTACATTCATGCTAATGCTTTTATAAACTATTATATGATTTGCTGGTCTGCATTGTTTCCCAGGATAAAAAGTTGAATATCATGGGCTTATTAAATGGTAAAGTGGTGAGGAGCATAAAACCTGAAGCTGATATTGGTGAACCTATTAAGGTATCTCACACCATGGGTTTGGTGAAGCTGGTTTTCTTTCTATTGTGTTTGTTACCCTTCTTTTTTAAATGTAAATAGGTTAGAATCGATCCAAGTGGCACCTTTATGGTGTGCTCACATTCTGATAAGTATCTGAGGATTTATGATTTTGGTACCGGAGAGTTATTGACGCAAGCATCTGGACATGGAGAAGTTATTACTGGTGTGACTTGGCTGCCTGACTGTAGACGCTTAATATCGGTGAGTAATGTGAAGTTAGTTGCTGTATTTGTTTTCATGGCCAGCAGAATTTATCTATTGAACTTTGTTCAGGTAAGTGGTGATAGTTGCATTTTCATATGGAGGCTCCCACCATCCATGTCACGGATAATGAGGAGGAAATTGGTACAAAGAACTGAAATCGTTCCACCCAGATCATTTAAGTCAGCACTAAAACGCTCTCATATCAATCGGTTATCTAGTAGGGCAACAAAACTTTCAACGAGGTTCAAAGCTTCTGGTATAGAAGTTCCTAAGCCCTCAAATCACCAGGAAAAAGCGCATGATCAAGCATGTATTATAGGCGATGTAATGAGGCCTAAACTGAAAGAAGATGCGCCTGCATTTAAGTTCAGTGTCTCAAGGCTTCCTTCTTGGGCCCAAGCTAAAGTTTCAGATGAAGCAAGTGAGAACACAAGGATGAGCATAATGGGGAATGGAGATCAAGGATGCTTTCATTCTTTGGAGTCACGATGGGTTGAGGTAAAAAATGCTCTTCTTTTGGACATTAGATTGTTGAATTATTCAATTAAATTTCTTACACTTGCTTATTGTGTAGCGCCTAGGACATGAAGGGTATAGGCTTGCTACTGAGACGAATGATGAAATTACACCTCCTCCAACTATTCATCCAAGTGGTTTTGGTGCAAGGAGACGATTTTCAGTGGAATGCAAAAATGGTGGCCAAGAGAGCACTCCAGAGAGTTCCCAAAATTCTCAAACAAATGATGAGAGTCCTATGTCAAGTCCACCTCGGGAGATTCTAAGGTTTACAGCTAATCGATCGCTATTTCGCTATCATAGTCTGTAAATGACACCTGTAGAAAGTGTCCACTTTGTTGTTAATTAATAATTGAGCATAATGGCAAGTGTGATTTTGCCAAAGGCACTTGCCATGGGAATTTCATAATGGAGCTATGCGTGTACTCCGTGGCCTCACAAATGTCTAGAGGGGGCTAGAAGGAAGCGTTGTAGGAAGGAGCTTAAATTTCTGCATCTCTTAAAGGTTCAATGTGTTTTGAAATGCAGCCATGCATAAATGCCCTTTGAAATTATATGATTCTCATCTCTTGAAGCATTTCTTATAGCTTTTCGAAACAGGAACATTGGGGATTATCTGCATAGCATGAATGACATTTTGCTACTATGCATTTTAATTGCTTTAGAATATTGATTTCTTTTTGATCAGGAAAGAGACCCATTGGAATACTGTTCACACAGTGTTTTTTGACGAAATGGGCTACTTCAACGAAGAACCCTCCAAGGACTCGTTACTGTTTTCAACAAGTGAAGCTGCAATTGCACAACTTGGAACTGCTTGTCCAGAGATCTATGTCCAAGAGAAGGTACCAACCACAAAACATCGCAGTGAACTGAAAGAAGATCATGATGCTGTTCTTTGTCTTTCTGAGGACGATAAGGATATTGTGCAGCTTCCACCTGAGGAACTCTCTGATAAGAGCAGTGGAACATTGTTTTATGACACATCCCTCATGCCATCTTCAACCTGCACGCCAAAGAAGGAACCAAGTTTTGCAGGTTCCCCTAAATTAGGGAGTCTGGATCTAGATTGGTCGCATGTCAATGTTGATTGCAACATAGGATTAAGAACAAAGGATGGATCAGCCGGCTCATCTTCTGCCCCTGCAAACGTTGAGTCAACGGAGGATGACTCAGATGCGTACGATGACAATTTCACCTCTAAAATGGATCTTTTTAGTTCACATTTTGATAAGTTATCAACAATGAAGGTATTTCTCATGGAAGTTTTTTCCTTCCTTTTGTTTGTTTCTGTTTTAGTTTCCTGTGTTTTTGTGTTTGTGTTTATTTTTATGACATCTGAAATACACACGTATCTGCAGATAGATACTGTATCTGCATCCACGAGGAGTAGTTTATCTGCTAGATATTTTGCAAGGACAAACTTGCATCTTCCTGTTGCATCGTTATTTCAGAAGGCCACAGACGATGTGGATGCAGGTACAAAGGATGTTGAACTGAATAATTCAGGGTGTCAATTGGCTGCAGAAAGAGAGCGGTTAAAACTGCAAGAAAGACAGGTTAGTTTCTCATTGGTCTTTTGAGCAACCTGCTCCTTGTTCCAGGTTTTCATTAACAAGTTTGTTCAAAGCTTCCATTTTTATCCTAATTGACAAAATATGATCTCTTGATTGTTCCAGTTTTGCAAAAGATCACATTCAAGGCTAGACGTGGTGTAGTTTCTGATGGTGTTTACTAATAACAAATTTCTTGTATAGGAAAAAATGGCTGAAGAAGTTCAAAGAATGCGCGAGCGGCTTGTCAATCTTGGAATTGCTGTCTCTGAAGGAGGGAAACTGGAAAAGAAACAGGATGATGATATTGATTCTATGAAATCACCTGAAAAGACATTGTCTGGTCCTACCTTATTTAATGATAGGGAAAGTCCCAGCAAAACATCAGAATTTGGGCCAGCTGAAGCTGTTCCAGTTTTTGCTGACAACCGTACAGAGGTGCTGGATATAGAACCTGCCTGTGACGTCAACTGCAGTTCTGATGCTGATATTGAACGTGCACTTTCATCCAAAAAAGCCGAGGGTGGCGCTGATGCAGTTAACTTGGCACTATGCAATCTGTACGTAGATTGTGAGACTTCTTCGATGCCCTCAAAAGAACAGCATTTTTGCGACACAACTGCAGATCCAGAGTTGGCTTTTGAAGCTCAAGATATTGCTGGTACGTTTTTTGGGTGTTTTTGCTTTTTGCTGTTAGCGCCCAAGGCTTATACTCTGTTTCTTTGTCTCCAGAGATTTCTAATGCATCGAAATTTCACGAAAACTCAAAAATGTTAAATCTACCTCATTCGGAAGAGGAATACATTGCATCCTTAGAAAATCTCCAAAAAGCTGCAGAAGTGGCATTTAATATGTTTAATGAGCTTCGTGCACACGAACTTGTAAATGACACAAGGCTCCTGAAGTCTTACACAGAAATGCTCCCTGCTACATTAAGTACCGTGCAGAGTCTTTCAGATCAGGCTCACAGTCTTTTTGGACATCATAACACGCTGCAGGAGGGTACTGATGATCTTCCTTATGAATCTCCAGATATGGCATCGCCTAAAGAAGGTGAGTGTTAGTTTTCCCTGTTTGCTTATTGTATTTGTTCATACGGGTAATATGGAAGTGGTCTACTATGGCTTTTTTTGACACCATATGTGTGATGGCAGGGTTGCAATTGAAGAGCTTTCAGGACAAGTTAGAAACTTCTTCTCTTACTCATTCAGAGTTTAGTGCATCTGCAGACATAGAGAACTTACTGGAACGCTACTCTGTTAGATTATCTGAGACTCTAGCAAGTCAAATACTTGCTTTAGTGCAGAAGGGTGCGATGCCCGACTCTAGCTGATACAAACATCATTCGCTGTTTCTTACTCTGTTCCTATCCTATTGTATGGAAAGGAAATGTTGTGAGATAGAAGGCAGTTTCCCATGAGATGTTACTTTCTGTACATCCAAAAAGGTGTCGTTTAGGCTGCTTGTTTAAGAGTAATGTGTAACAGACAAAGGAAATTCGTTCCAGTGGAAATTTGTTGCAACAGGCAACCATTTGCAAACATCAAATAGCATGACTTGTATGAGTGCGGGTCTGAATGTAATCTTGAATCCTTTAGCACTTCCTATGTAACGGCCTTTCCCAACCATCACAACTTCAAGAATTCTATCTCTTTCTCAACATTCACATCTGCCCACCACGCTCACATTAAACCTCTTTTCCTTCTTCTTTCCATATCTATATTTTTGTTCTCCCTTCCTTTCCAGCTGCTCTACCAGCTTTTCTCAACAACATTCTAGGAAGAAAAAGAGCTGGAGCAAAAACTGAAAGATAGCTTTCACTAGGTGAAGGCATGAACATCCTTTTGGCTATTTGTGGTATAATCAGATTAAATACACATCATCAATGGTGTCTTTTAGACTACCTTTGCATGACTTTTAGAAATCATTCATGGCGGCCTTACAAATTCTCACATTTCAGCATATGTATTTCATCCAGTGATGAACCAATCTTGTCCACCAAAAGCATAAAGAAGTATGTTAATCAATGAACGGTTTCTAGTGTTTGATGCCTTTAGATTAGATCTTTACAATTAATAAAAGCATCTCCAAATTCCTTGAGACTTGTGAACAAACGCTCAAAAAAATAATTCTACTATCTCACTCTGTAATACATAGTTTAAAAGCTCAATTTTTGTTGCTTGAGAGTGCTCCAAAAACAGCTCCAAATTATGTATACAAGAATGTTTATTTAGCAAACATTCCCAAGGTGTCAACCTGCCTCCGCGCTGCGCCTGGCAGCAACACAAATCCATGAATTTCAGTTTTATGGTTTTGATCACTGTTATGAAACAGACTTTTGATGTGAATTCGATCTGACACACTTTTTCTATATGAAACAGAGTTCTTCCTATGCTTTGCAAAAAAACCCTTTGTTTTTTATCATTGTTACAGGTTGAAACAGAGTATCTGATACACTATATGGAACAGAGTTTTTGTATTTGAAATTCTGTGTGAAATCTGTCTAAAATTTTAATCTGTCTAAATGGAACTGCCATGTAGGAAATGCAGAATGTAAAGTAAATGCAGAATGAAAGCTGGAATGTAATGTAAATGCGGAATGAAAAATGGAATGAAAAATGGAATGTCACGTAAACGTTAGGAATTAAAAAAAAGGAGAGTAGCAACAAACTTTGGCAGTAATATTCCTAAGAAATAATCAATGCCACGTGGCATAATATGATTGGCGGATGGGGCTGAATGGAAGTAAAGTTACTTTTACGTAAGACTCATGAACAGACATTAGAATGATTATCATCTCCAACTTAAATCATTTGTAAGCCAACAGATATCTCCAACTTAAATCATTTGTAAGCCAACAGATATCCAGCAGATTCACCAGTCGCAACAATTACGTGTACACGTTTGGAAGCTATGGCCTAAACACGACATCGTCCCCTTTATTAAAGCTGAAGCCGTTGTATAAAGTTGTAGGTTGTGGATCAATCTAGGGCACTTGCTATCTAGTGCAGAGTGAGAGACGATTATGAAGAATGATATGCGAAACCGATAAAATTCCTTCATCAAGATCAACTCACAATATGCAGATGGAAATTTGAAAACTTGCAAAGATTCAGCAAAGATGTGAATGTGACACTTGAAAATAGGAATGCATGTTAGAGATAAATGCAAAACAAAGCTCTAAACTTAGGTTTTTCTTCCAAGATCATATCCTTTTTCCACATGCATAATGCGAATAAATGCTTCAAAATCTCGTTGCCATATCCATTTGTCCATTGTCAGTAACCTATAATATATACGAATTGCTTGCAAATCATTCTGTCCTGTCTCCCATCAGGGAACTCGCCTTATCCTAATAGTCTAGAAGATGCAGCTACTCTAGAAAGATCGCATAAAGGAAAAGACATGGAAAATGGTACCACTGTCATTGTATTCCTTCCACTGTGATTGTCTTCTGGAAAGCATAATTAGTAGGAAGAGATATTCCACAATGTCTCAATTCCCAAGTGTATGGAAATATGCAACAAATTCAAATAATGGAACATAACAGGGCACAAGGAATACTACATTGCCATAGAATAACCACAACTGAGACTCAAAATGTATGATTTGCCATAAATTGGGCGCCCACCCAATTTCAACTGTCTAGACAAGGCAGTATGTGTATGAAGGATGAGATTTTTCATTTCTGAAGACTAACAAATTATCAGATGAATTGGGCGCCCACCCAATTTCAATTACCTGGACATCAGACTAGGTATGCACAGAGATTGTAGAAAGACTTCATACGGAGAAGGCAATGTGACGTTCCGGTCTATTATACGCCTTGTATAGATACAAGTAATGTATAATATACGGCAAGTCACGCCATACCCTATTGGGTACATTACGTCAACATAAGTTATATTAACATTAGCTATGTTAATTCATTAATGATTATTGGGGAAACCTAACCCTTCATTAATAATTAAGGGAAACCTAACCCTAAACCCTAATTCGAATTTAGGGTTTATCATA
>JAANSK020113684.1:0-15824 GCA_011763485.2 Isoetes engelmannii
TTGAATGCATAACAAGGATGATACTTTGCGTCCGGAAATACCTTGTGAAGTTAAATAAAAGATGAATAATTTGTAGCAGACATGTATAATACATGGCATAGTTGACATTTATTTATGTTAAAATTGGATGATAGATGTTAAAACTAAGATGTCTTTATACCTAGGCTACAAGGTAGTCTTAAGTGGACTAAATTGCATTAAATTATGGGTTTTGAATAAGGGATGACATGTAGCTAGTCACCATTGATGAACAAAAACTGATGAATTCCATAGGGCTTTTATTTGCTGCTAGAAGCTCCAGTTGTGGCCAAAAAGAAACTTCGAATAGGAATAGTACAGGTTGCTTTAGTTGTAGGTTGGTGCTCTATGGTGGTTGCATGCGTTTAGCTAGAGTATATGAAATGGCTTTTAGATGTAGATGATGGTTGACCTACCATAATGGGTACTGTTGCTAGCGGGCAGGGCGTTATATTTTGTAGAGTAGTAGGGTCTGCAAGGTTTGTGTGTGTTGCTACATGCTTGCTTGTGCTTGTGCTTGTTGGTGAGTGTGCATATTTAATTGAAGGTGTTGAAGCTCAGGTGTATCGCAGATGCCTTGGAAAGCTCTCTCTATAGCCGGGAATCAATCAAAGTTAATAGATGTAAAACGAGAACGACCTTTCGTGACACTATGAAGTTATGGGTGATGATTATTTGAGTGTTCACATAAGAACCCCTAAATGTACCTGACAACACTGCTTCACTCTGTAAGGGCTGACCTCACCTGGTTTATGTATATCAATGTGATACATCTGTACAACCTATCAGTTGTAAAGATAAGTAACCAAATGCATCTTATCTTATCTAGCTGTGATGTCCATGCTTAATGTTTCATCTTGGAAAGTGATAAAAAGGTAGCCAGTCATAAAATCTCTTTTAGAAAACAGTGGCCAAAGCTCTATATTTATCGCGATGCACGTTATTGACTAGATAAAAAGGAGCATCTATGAATGCACTTTATGGCTAAGGAGTGAGGTACCATGTACATTTCTTATACAACGCGTTCTTACTTGTATAATGCCCTGTAAATTTACAATTTGCAAGAAAACATAATAATTGCATAAGGAATTAACAAACTTCCTTGCGTGTGAAAGAGGACCCCAACACGTGCATCCATATACCAACATCAGACCTTTTTTCCAACGAAGACTTTAGATCACTAACAAAGTAGCTGTATCAAGTTCCATTTAGAGTGACCATGTCAGGGGTTTTATCTGTTCAAACTTCTTCCATGTGTTGAAACTTACTTAATCATCTATATACATTAAATATATAGGCAACAACACATGGTACTGGGGCAATCTATAGTGCCTGGGCAGCTTGTTCCTTTTCCTTCCTTCCTTCCTTCCTTCCTTCCTTCCTTCCTTCCTTCCTTCCTTCCTTCCTTCCTTCCTTCCTTCCTTCCTTCCAATAAATTAGTCACACATAGTTTTTGTAAGATTTATGAATCTAACTGATAACTATCCTCAGTAGCAGAAGTTTGACATTGTAAGATTTATAAAATAACTATCCTCAGCAGTAGAAATTTGACCTTACTGTATCACAAGGATTTGCTTTATCAATCTTGTCAATCTTCGGGGGAAAAATAGGTTGCATCTCATTAAACACAACATCGTCATCACTAGAACTGCTAGAAAGTGGTTGCACTTCTGAGGAAGTGAACTTTGCAAAATTATAAGAGGGCAAAAGAACGGTATGTGTACCACTTTTGGAACCCTCAAAAGTACCTACCCTAGGTATTCTTAAAACTAGTAGTTTTTGTTTATTCTTTCCATTAAAATCAATCGAAATTTTTCAAAATAAAAGTCAACAAGTAGTCAATCTGTAGTATTAAGAGGATAACTATACAATTAGAGACTAAAATAAATCAACTCTTAAACCTATTGTTATTGAGACATTTATGCAAGTTTCCAGTACCCATTTCTTGGTACTTTTTGGAGTAATTTTGCACTCCTTAGAAAGTACTTTAGATGATACACCCTAGCATGCTTTCATCCAAGTACTCTTAATTCCTAGTTCTTCATTCTCATCAGGCAATTTGGGAAGGGTAGCCAGAACTTCCAAAGAATTTAGAGGTGACTTCACAACAAGGGGATGCTCGTCTGTGCAAAGGAAGAACTTGATGGATGAGAGAAAGATCAGAAGCTTAATGAGATGTGAATGTTGTCCTTAGAAATGTATATAGAAGTTAACAATTCCTCAAAATCGAACTATCAGAGGCAATTACAGTTCAATGTCACTAGTTGATCAAAATGCCTATTTGGCTACTTGTGTAAGACCAGACCGGTAAGTCATTCTACGTTTGTCAAAAGAGTTTTAGGTTAATCCATTGCTTGGTAAGACTAAGATGGCACGTGTGCACAAGAGACTAGGCAAAAACCCGTCAATGGATGATGATTGCCAACCAAAAAATATGGCTGCTACGCATGCACTTGCAGCTACAACTTGGTGAGATCTTATTTCAGAGAAACATGTGAGGAACTTCCAAACAGTCAAATGTATCATTAGGAAGATAATATAACAAAAAAAAGGATGTTTTCATGTTGCATACCTTGCCTTACAATCCGTTATAGCATCCAACACTAAACCGCCTCTTAGTCGAATCCCTGCCTCCCCCATTAGTACAAGAGCCTCTGGCTCTTCTGGATGTCTGGCAGAATCTTGTTTAATACAAAATCTCAAGCGAGATGGTATGGATGGGATAATGTTGTATCGAAATTAACACAATAACAACTCAAAATAGTTTCTCTGCAGTGAGAAACATAATTTGGCCAGCACCTCTCCCTTCAGGTCAGATCTGGACCTCGTTGTATGCACCTGGGTGCATCTAATGCACCATCCGTCTATTCGGTCGTGCAGGTCGAAGCTTGCTTCGACCACATTAGGTTTCACCCCATCATTCAAATGGGGCATGTAACCTCCTTTAATCTAATAGTTTTTTTTTTTTTAATACCAGATCATTTATTTGGTTTTAATCTATGCCCCCTTGTTTATCTCACTGTTCATAATGTTTCAACACTTACAAAGAAACATGTGTATAATCTAGTTAAGATCCCTCGAAAGAACATGTTCTTTGTTTGCTCGAGATGTGCAGAGCTAAAAAACCGAAGTGAGATGGCGAAAACAGAGCATGAAAAAAAAATAAGCCTTCAATTTCTTTTCTGGTTGGATCTTTGGGACTCTGAACATTTATGAATCCCACATGTTTATACAAACTGAATAGATCTTGTTATACAAAACCTTGCAAGACATCATGAACAACAAGTAGCAGGGAGACGAAAGTTGGCCAAGCACATGAAAAAAGCTCTAGAAAGACCACTTGAGTCTACTGACATATTTATTGATGGCAGGACCAGAACAAGACAAATTTGCCTCATTTTCTCAATGTTCCAAAGGATATGCCTGAGCAAGATTTTACGAATATTCATTTTGTTGGTGCAATGTTATTCAAATGTAGTCTAAAGTAGAAGGTTTATCTGACATATCCTAACCTTCATGGTAATCCTAATCTTACCATCACAATCTTAAGCAAGGTCTTGTGCGAGGTGGAATGCTTACCATCTGTTTTATATTTGCAACTGAATAATACTGTAAGATAGATAGATAGATAGATAGATAGATAGATAGATAGATAGATAGTTTTAATGAATGCCATTAGGCAGCATCCAACTGGACATGTGACCACACATCACACTACATTGCTTGGTTGGGCCCTACCCCCAACCACCTTACATTGCATCTGTTGGGATTTGACCCCCAACAATACCAAGTACGATTCTTGGCACATGCCAAGGAAAAAAAATCAAGGAATTAGACTTGGCTAAAGCATGCAAAAAGTTGAGGTGAAAGCTTTTAAGGTTTGGCTAAACTTTCCAAATTCTGCCACCAGTACTTTCTTACACTCCGCTAAACTATTATCTAAAGTTTAAACATTCTTCTACCATTGCTGTTTTGCATTAATTTAAGACCTAAATGTTAACCAACTATAATAGATATGAAGGATAGAATATCTTGGCTGAAGTACGTCAAAATCTTTTAAAAATATTTCATGCCTAAAATTTATGATCTATCTTTGCTCCCTTTAAGTGTGCCAATTTAAGGAATACATCACCACTGAGGAAGGAAAAATTCGCCGACATGATCCTTACGAGCTATGTGAAGATTTGGTGGGAAGATTAAAATTTGGCATGAAGACTTCTAAATTTTGACTACACTTTCAAATTTATGCCACTTAAACTTTCTTGAGATTAGCTAAAGTTGGATGAAATGGAGTTGAGGCGTGAATTAGACTTGGCTAATATTATTTTATTTTTATTTTTGGCCCAAAAAGGCTGATATTTTAGCCAATCTTTCTTTCTTTCTTTCTATCTTTTCCTCCTGGTAAAGGCCAATTGGCACGCGCATGACCAAATTGACCAAATGTTTAGCGGATTTTTTGCACCTCTTCAAAGAAAGAAGGCTTTCAACTGTACCAACATTGACATGGATCATCGAAGATGCCAACAAGCCAGAACCTGTTGTTGACTTTGTTATTGAGACAATCGACTTTAGAGAATTTGTTTATACTCATCGTGTTGATCCAGCAGAAGGGGATGATAAAGAGCGGCCTTTCTGGATAGCTAAAGTGACTGAAACAGTTAGAAAAGGGGGTGTTAACTAAGCTTAAAGCACATTGGTTCCACACACGAGCAGTGAATGCATATGGAGAAAGATATGAGCTAGAAATGCGAACTCGAAAGGAAAAGGCAGGAAACCAAAGACCATGGCTTCTAAGAATGTGCTCGGTCTGCAAGACATCGCTATTTTATTCTACAATTTTAACTTTAAGTCTGATAATCATCAAAGGCAAAAGACAATTACTTTGCTTAAGCAGGCTTTTGAGGAAGAAGAAAGCAATGAAAAAGTCAGAGATGAGGACAATGACTCTATTCCTTCCATAGATAGATAGTGAAGAAGAAGATCCTTCAAGCACTTTTACAAGTGATATGAAGCAAGGGTGATGATGATAACGTAAGTATCGATAATGATGTACTTGTTTCTAAGTTCATCAGTCCACATACATTTGTAGATAATTAGGTTCTGATATCAAAAAAGTTTTGGAAGTTCAAGGAATTATTGAATAACCAAGATTTTTAATGGCCTTCATTTTGTTACCGAAATCTTGATGGCATTTCAAAAAGTTGTCATGCACTATTTATACTCCAAATCGTCCATCACGCACCTAATGTTTTCTTGCTTAAATTTCATTGAATGAAAGATAAATGATATTCTTAAAAGGCCTTAAGATCTGTATTTCCACCACCCCTCTAAACTGCAACACGAATGTGGTAGCCGCAACCCTTGTGCATGTTTAGGGGGGTCAAAATACATTTTTGCTACTACTTTTCTAAATTCCACTTCATTTTACCTCCGTTTTGTGCAACAAATAGGGATTATTAAGGAATATTCCATTTGGTACAGTTGGATGATTTGTTCCCATTTAATTTGCAATCTTCTTTATTAAACAACCCTATGAAAAGCAAGAGGGAGGTAATTTCTTTATATTTTCCTCGATCAGACCATCTACCCTCCATTTGTATTATTGAAAATATTAACTCCTATTGAATAGAAAAATGAAGGTATATATGATAGTCCACATCGAGTTGATGCAATGGGACAAACTGATGAGCATGTGTCACGTGCACTATAGATATTTCCTTGCTTCTTTTTCCAAGAACCAACTTATAACTTTTGCCTCAATTTGTACAAGATCCCATCACTTGCAAATTTAAACAAGCAAGTATAGCAAGCAACACCACTACATGCCCATTGCCTATGGCATTTAGTAAACAATGAAAAATGATGCTAGCATGTAAAGTGAGAAAGCTTTCTTTGTAGATTGCTTAAGGTTCCCATGAGGAAAATGATGTACATGCTTTTTGTTAGGACTCCAGATCATACCTTTATGCTAGGAAAAACTTCAGCAATTCCAAAGACACCAACCAAAGAAAGCACAAAGTAGGAGCGAACTGAAGAATTCAGAGCCATGGCACTAACATCAGGAGCACTAGTAGGAACAACAGGAGTAGTTTGTGAAGCAGGACATGGAGCATCGGAAGATGCATCTGGATCAAGAAATGGAGTGTCAAAAAATGTAATTGGTGTGTAGGAGGGTGTATATGCAATGAGAGAATGTGCATGAGTACTAAGGTGAGTTGCAACAGCATAATTAAATTTTTTAGCAAATGCTGCATATGGTGACGTAAAGATACGCAGTTTGCACCAGGTTAATTAAGATAACAAATTATCAAATTATCTTCTTTTCTTTTAAATGAAAGCAAGTGCACACACATTATGCCACTTGCACCCACCCACTCAATGGTAACCAATGGTTTTTGAACTTAGGTGGGGGGCGTAGTGTTGGTTTTTGAACTTAGGTGGGTAAGATATCACTTGTTGTGCAATTGTCTAAGAAGTGCCCAGAAGAAGTCATCTTTATTTTCAATGCTACTCGTGACGTGGTAAGAACACTATGCCTCAAACTTATATAGATTCTCATGGCCTTTCAAAGGACTTGTTATCCATCAAGTTCAAATGTAAGATTCTATCCATTTTGTGCTTTTTAATTTGTTGCAATGATTGACTTGGCCCATTGTGTCATAGCTTAGGGGATATTGCAAGGATAATTTGGCATTAAAAAGTTCGAGGGTGAATAGGTACTCGCCAATACTTGCATATTGAATATTGTTTTCTAGCCGAAGAAGAATAGACCAATTATATGCTTCTCAGACAATTATATGCTTCTTCTATAATTCTTTAATAGGCAAACCCATAACCCGGAGTCAATTGACAAACTCCTATGTGGCATTGATTTAGAGACTAAAGGTCAAAGAAATCCATTGCAGTAATAATGGTTTAAAGGAATTATAAGCCTGAGAATATTTTTTTAACGCCGTATGAAATGTCCATGTATAATAATGTGATCATAGTCTACATAACAATTAAATTGCCATGAAAAAGGCATACAAAAATTCTCACCAATTTACAAGAACTAAAAGTATGTCACAACAATTCAGAGTTTCAAATTTTGTTTTTAGGTACTAATTCTTTGTGTGTACAATGTCCTGACTAGTGGCATGACGTTAAACATACTATTTATTTATATAAGTTAGTTCTATGTCCTCACATCATCTACTAGTCCATCAAAGACATTGTCATGGCTTGTGGGTGATTGAAAACAAAGAGAATATATTCCAACAAAGTTGCAAGAACAGGTTGATAAAGCACTTACTTTACTTCAAATGATTTTAAGTAACTTCATGCAATAAGTGCAAATGGTAGCTTTCATCCTACAATGAATGATTGGATGCTATACCATTTTATATGATACAAATTCATATCAAATGTATCCGCCTCTATCCACTTCTCAGATGCACGAACTAAAACTTGAGGCTGTAGTGATGAACATATGACATTTATGAAAGCAATGATACCTTGTGGTAACAAAAGTGTTAAGGTCAAGCAGTGGGTCATGACAATTAAAGTCATAGATGTGACATTTATGCCATTGTCTAATTGCATAGATCACTCTTTGATAAGATAGATAGATAGACAGATCGAAAATGTCATATTGTTAAGAAAATCATAACCTGCCATGTATTTGCTAAACGCAACCGATCCATACGATCTTAGAAGTATAATTGCAATGGGTCCCCAAACAAGATAGGTTGTAAAATAACAAATTTAGTTATATATATGGACAAATACTACACTATTCTTCCCTATTGCTCAAAGAATCAAAGAATAAGGATGCACAACAACCAGAAACAATGTACTGTCTTCCACAGTCCTAAATCTTTTATCCACTTTCTTTCTGATGAAAATATTGGTCCGCCAATTTGCACAAGGTACATTATGTTGCTCAATGGGACCATGCATTATGCTTATGGACGTTTGACCACCCTTTGATGGACATGCCATTCTAACTATACGAAACAAATAAATGTACCCATGTGTGGTTTCATCCTAACTAATTTCCTCTGAATTGGATTCACAAGGCCCTAGGACTTGCATTACTTTCAAAAGTACAATATGGCCGCAAATTGTTGGCAGTTGTCAGAATGTTGTATCGAAACGAGTAGTTGTTATTGTAAGGATGTCTAGGTGGCAAGGTTTGTGCAATAGATTGATGTGGCAAGGACCACAGTTTTTGGAAGAGCATCTCCAGTTGTTCAGCTCAGCTGTTCGAGCAAACAGAGGAGGGAATATATTCTGGCGGTCCTGCTAGGAGCACGTCTTGAAGAGTCAAGTCTGGAAGAGTCAAGTTGTGTTTTGAATTGTTCAGCGAGATAAAAGGAGAAAAAAATGAAGGTCTAGGTGACGGACTCGAAACAGTTGAGTAATGAGGAAAGCATGGATGATGTTTGAGGAACTGAGACTGAGACTGAGACTGAGAGAGAGGGGGAGGGGTAGGATTTGAGAGAAGAATTGGGCGGCACGGAACGGATCAACAGGGAGTTTTTGGTGGAACTGAGGTAGAACCCTAATTGGAAAAGAGGGAAGGTATGGTATAGGCTAGAGAGACAAAAACATCCCCTTCATTGAAGCATGGATAAAGGGGGGTCCAACTACTACATAAGCAAAAGTTAGGTTAGGTAGAAAAAGACAACAAGAAATTTTGACTTCAAAAGGATGGACCGTTTATGTCGGATAAAGCCATTAATAACAAAATCAGGGACACCCAATTAATATTTAATGCAAATAAGCATTATAAAACTAATTTAGTAAATAACGTAAAAACATAACGACCAGCGTATATCTAGGAAGAGTAAGGCGAAGCGACGCAATGAATTAAGGGCATTTATTGGATGGTGTGGATTGGGCGCTGGAATGGGGGGTGCGATCCAAGGCGTTGGTTTTGGTGTTTGTTTTATGTTGACGGTCAAGATTTGGAAAAGTGTAATTGACAAGTTATCTGGAGCGTTGATGGAGACTCAAGGTTTGACAAAGGAATAACCGCCTTGATTTATGGGATATTGTAAACGGTTTAGATGAGGGCCGTGTACGTAGGGGAGGATCTTAGCCGTTGAGATGGTCTGGCAAAAACAAAAAGAGCAGGGTAATGATTGCTTAGAAAAAGCCAAAACATTAATGAATCGGAGGCGTTAATTTACAAATTGACGGTTCAGATGTTGACAGGTCGACGTATAAAAGTAGACGAAGACGGAGGAGACGACGACTACGTATGCATGGATGTCATGGTCAGCAGCGTGAGAGGAGGCGGCGGCGGCGACGCTTAAGCAGGCGGCGCCGCCAGAATCGCCGCCATCTGGCCCCTTCTTCTAAACGGTCTTCGTCTTGTCCCCTTTCTTCATATTTTTTCGTTCATTTTTTTTCCTTCGTATTTAGAGCTTTGCTCCGACGGCCGGCTATGGCAGCCTGGAGCTAGAACTGCCCATCGCTTTTGCTTGTATTTTTGTCCCTGCCTGCCCTCGCCATTCCCGAGCTCTGGGTTGTTTTTGCTTGCACCAAAAATACATCCCTTCTGTTAGAAAAAGAGCCCTTTCCGGGTCCTGTTCTGCCCATTTGCCCAATTGTCTCGCCCTTCGAAGCGGATTGCTGCATCGATCCTCGCCATCGCCAGTTTCCCTTGTGCTTCTGTTCTTCCGTTCCAATTTTTTGCTTCAATCTGCGGTACTTTGGTTTGAATTTGGGTTTGATCCGGTACCATTTGGGTTTTTGCCTATCGGTTCAGATTTTGGTTCCGAAGTTGTAAAGCCCAAAATTTAATCCCGTTGTCATTTAGATCAGAAACGTTTTGGCCCATTAATCGGATTGATCGATCCCACCAAAAACCCACACAAAATTTCTCCTCGTCTGCTCAGATCATGTGCTTAAGTCTGGTAGAGCGAGGAAAAAAAATGAGGATTTCATGTGACAATCCAAATGATAGCCTAGAAACAATCTATTCATCACTCAGTCCAGCAGAAAGAATCCAGAAGTCTTTTTTCTGCATAGCAAATCCGTCGAGTTTGGAAGAAAAAATCCCATACGAGCCATTGAAAATGAAGGATTGGATGGAGCTAAAGCCTGCGGGGTTAAGCTCGGAAGAGGCAGATCCAGGAAGCTCCGAAGATATGAAGGAATCGACAAACGAAGAGGCAGAAACCTCGCCCTGCCGGAAGGAAATGGACGGAGCTGTTCAATCTAAGCTTTGCCCCAGAGGACATTGGAGACCTGCAGAGGACGAAAAGCTTCGAGAGCTTGTCGCTTTGCATGGGCCGCAAAACTGGAATATGATTGCCGAGAAGCTGCAGGGCCGATCAGGTGAATAATTTGCACTGCCCATCTCGTTTTTTTCTTCCCTTGCCGATTCATCTTCCTATTCCGGCAATGGGTTTTCCATTAGAACTCACATTGTGGGATTTTCTTTTGACGGATTCTTCCCGTTTTGAATTTAGGATTTAGGTTTTGTCCCCTTGATCGGCCTTTTTTTCGCTGTTCTTTGGATTAGTTCTTCGATTCTTCAATTGTGCAGCAAAACCCAGATCGATTTTGAGCTTTTAGAGCTCTGGATTTCTGCTTATAATTTAGGTTTTGAGATTTCTGCTCTAGATCATCCTTTTTGCAGCAAAAAAAAAAAAAAATGATCCATGGCAGTTTTGCTGAAACCCAGGCCGGTTTCTAGCAAAACTATCAATTTTAAGCAGCAAACAGATCGATTCTTAAGCTTTTGCTAGATTACTGTTTAATCCTCCGTTTTGCCGCAGAAACATAGATTTTGTTTTGCACGTAGACCCATTTCAAGCTAGATTTCTTACGTTCTAGCAAAACCCAGAGAGATTTCTCAGGTTTCCAACTCGATTGGAGCATTTTTTTAGCAATTTGAAGCGTTTCCGAAGCAGAAATTCTGATGGGTTTGAATATTTTTTCTGATGCAGGAAAGAGCTGCAGATTGAGATGGTTCAACCAGCTTGACCCGCGGATCAACAGGCAACCTTTTACCGAAGAAGAGGAAGAAAGGCTGCTTGCCGCGCACAGATTTCATGGCAACAAATGGGCTCTGATTGCGAGGCTTTTTCCGGGAAGAACTGACAATGCGGTCAAAAATCACTGGCATGTGGTTATGGCGAGAAAATACAGAGAACAGGCCAAATCTGCGGGCAAAAAAAAGGATCAGATCTGCCGCAAGGGCACCAAAAGACCCGCTGCTTCTTCTTCTTCTTCCGATCCTGGCTGGATCGAAAAAAACTTCCCTAGTGCCGAAGATTCTCCGATTAAACGCCTCGCCGGATTTGATCCTGCTAAAATCTCCCCTGATCTTTCCCTTTTTACACCCCCTTCCAAGCAAGAATCCTTCGGTTTTGGTTCGAATTTCTCCCAAAATGGTTCTTCCGCTCCTTCTTGCTTCTCCGCTCCTGTGCCATTGAAAGGTAGGAAGCTTTTCCGGTTTTGTTTTTGGGTTTTTTCCTATCCAAATTTGTCTGTTTGATTCCAATCCTGTTTTGATCAATTGATGATTTGTTTTTTCTGTTTCTCCTGCAGATTTTGCAAAGTTTGGACTTAATCTGCTCCCCAGATCCCAACCCGGGTCCAATTTTGGATGCGAGGAGGTTCGAAATTGCAGCAAATCGTTGTTCCATGGTTTCCCTGCCATGTCCATGTCCGGCGAAATGATGCTCCATCATTCTAATGCTGCGAATTTGATGTGGGTAATCAAACCCGGCTCCGAAAACACAGACCAGAAAAATATGATGAATATGATGATGAGTCCCTCTGCGGGATCATGGGTTTCTGCCATGCCCAATTCCGCTGCCGATCCAGATCAACCATCTCCGATCAAATTCATCGATTTTCTGGGGGTCGGAGCTTCCTGATCCTTGCAGAAATCCCTCAAAAAATTCATCAGATGTGCCGGTTTGATTGAATTCTCTGATCTAAGACAGGAACCCATTTCAAAATCTGTAAATCACCCACAATGTATATGGATCTGGCACCCTTTTCCCTCCGTTTTTGTACAGAAATATGATGAAACGAAATCAGGGGAAGGGAGAAAAACAAAAGAATGCCATTTCCGAGCACAGAAGTGCTCAATTTTCATTGCCGGATAACCGGCGCTGCGATTAAATATGTAAATTTGGATCAAATCAGAGGTTTGGAAGGGATTGATCTATGTTTTTTGTGCGTTCTGAGGTGAGGTGGTAAGCTTATCGGGTTTTAGCTGATTACGGGGCCCGCAATGGGCCACTTGATTCCACCTGGGTTGATTGCGGGCCCCGATATCTGCCAGGGTCAGTGGTTGATTACGGGACCGTTTATCTGCAGCCTTAATGCACACGAGCGGCTCCCCTTTTTCTGTCTTTTTGTCTGCCTTCTATATTTCTTTAATTGCCCAATGTTTGTTCTTGTTTGCACTTGAAACATGTGCCCACTGCCCAGTAAAAATTGGACAGAGTAAAAAAAAAAAGTAATAAAAAACTACTCTCTTTGGACAACCTTGGACACTGCAAATATTTATATTCTGGACACAACATTTTTACCCTTTCACACTGCACAAATATTTTTACTCCCAACAAAACATTTTTACCTTGCCTGGATGTAGTGTCGTGGCCGAATCCTGGCCGTCGGGAATTTCATCTCCCAAAGGACGTCATCTCGCCATGACACTACATCCTGTCCTAGATTCACGTAGTGTCGTGGCCGAATCCTGCCCGTCGGGAGTTTCATCTCCCAACGGCCATCATCTCGCCACGACACCATCCGGTCCTAGATTTACCTTTACCCTTATTGGGCCATGAGTTTCTGTTGTTCCTTTCTTCTTTTTCAAATGCATTGCTTTCGAATCGATGCTCTGGTTCTGCATAGGATTTCATTCCCCCATATTTCTTCTATTCAATGGTGCTGCTTCAATTTTTCCTGCCTTGCCATCCTTGCGCTCCCCCGTACTTGCCTGTCCTCCAAACACATACAAAATTGGCCTCCTGTCTTCCCAGTACATTATTCAATTTCTTATGGTCTCTCAGTCAATCTTTTGCACCTTTTCTTTAAGCCCATGGTTGCATGGAATTATTCTCCATTTTTCTTCAGTCCTTGTAACCGTGCAATCTTATTGATTGCAAGATCGCCTAAATGATTTGCAAGTTGTGTATACAACTTTTTCAACAACTTTGATGTCCTTGTTCCCAACAGACTGATCTCATGCCTCACCATTGCATCGAAACGACAAAACTAGTGGGTTTGTTCATTTTTTAAGCCAATCAATTAGACAAGTCTCTCTTAACGAAACACCGTTAGGGTTTTGCAGTCCAAGATGAACACCACATTCGAGATGGTCTAAGCTTATACACAAAGGTAATGTTTAATGACTATCATATATTTGGTCTATTTCTTATCTATCTTATACATGTCTTGACTATTATTAGTTTATTATCCGTATTAAGAGGAGGACCAACAGGATTTAGCGTAGATAGTGATGTTCTTATTTCAATAGCTTGCCTTTGTTATTGCATAAAAAATGCATTGGGAACAGAACTGGCGAGGAACTCGAAAGCAATTCCATGTGAGTAATTTGTAGTATATATAAAATGTGCAGTGCACCTAAATGGATACTTTACCTAAAAGATAAAAGATATAAACATAAAGAAAATAAACACAAAAAATATATATATTGTAGTTTATATATTAAATGTGCAAATGAACATAAATAGATACTTTTCAGCTACATCCTACTTAGTGCTATATCCTGGCCATTGATGGCCAGGATATTCTCACAAAGATTCCCTCTAGGAGAATCCTAGCCGTCGAAGAAAGTGAAGATTGTGCCGGACTTCATTTTCCACGTAGGACTATGATTATGTGCAATGGTATCGAAGTCAACCATGTGGTCAACGTTTCACTTACCAGCACATGCACGCAAGGAGATGAGAATCTTCCATCTGGCCCCTACATGCATCCTATAATACATGATAATATGAAGAACAGGAAGGAGCCGGGGGATTTGAACCCCCTCCGCTGTGCGGAAACCAAAAATGCTCCTCCACGACCTAAAGCCCGGGGGCTATTCCCATGCACAAATGCACACACAACTGCCCTCATTTAATTAACTAACTTTTTCAAATACAGCAAGTCCTATTAAGAATATCAATAGCTAACTATGCAAATAGCATCACCCTGATTAGTACAGTGAGAGCATGTAGAGGCATGTTCAGATACGAGCTTAAACATGTTTTCCATGATGCCCTCAAAATCTTAAGCTTATACTTACATTAAACATGAGCCCAAATCTATCATCTAATATCAGATGATATACTTCAGCACTTGCGCGGATTCTATCTTAAAACTGCATGCAAATATTGTAAAGGCGCATGATATAACACTGCACTAAATGCATGGCATACTCAAAGATTACAGTAGGACAAATTGCTTACTTCAAATACCTCGTCATACATTGCGTTTGCTTCATGACGTCCAATGCTTTTTCGCCATCCTTTTTGGCTATGCAGTCACATGTTGGAACCAGCTTAAGCTCTTCAACAAACTCTAGATCCGGCATGCTGAATGACGTAAAAATGAAATGCCCACAGATGCACTCATAAAGATGCCCATCCAAAAAATTGATTCCTTAAGCCACATGAAATCCAAAACCTCACTGAAGACACGATTTGCAAGCAGATAACAAGCCACCGCCATGGCTTCCCTAAAACAGGAACAGACATACCGCGAGCTTGCGAAATGGTCAATGGAAAATAGCATGTCATTCTCATTGTATGCCCCTTCGGTTGGAGACTACAGTAACCTCAAGAGGATCCTCATCACTTGTGAGATTTGTTCAAGGGGTCTGAAACTTTTTCCACCAAGCAGTAAACTTTTTTCCTCTTTTGTCATGGCCATGAAACCGAATTTGATGTCTCTATATTGGGTTGCACTCTCTTCTTCTTACATTTTTAATTGTATGACATGTGATATTATAGTTTCAGCTACGGAACATATCACCTCCCAAGCCCATGTTAAAAAGTATGAAGAAAATCGCAAAAAACTTGGTCGACCATCCAAGTTCTCCACATTGGAGGTGAAACAACAGTCATTGTACCATCTTACCACGAGGTTTGTTATTTGCAAAGAATCTTTGCCACTTATCTAGTTGAAGGCTAACGCTGAAGGCTAACGTACGCAAAGCAATAGTATAATAACCTTTGCACTTTAGCATGGTCGTACGTGCTGGTTGACTCTTTGCCATACATGAGAGCAAAGTTGCAGTTGACTGCAACAATTGTAGGACGTGGCCTTATGGTGTTGTCTTCTTCCTTTATGATCTGCATGGTGTTTTATTGGCAGTCCCACTGGTGTTAATAAGACTGTTGGATGACATGATCTTTTGGTGGTACGTACGTAAAGCAGTAGTATAATAACCATTAGAATAAATGATGTTTATCTGTAGCGTGTTATGGATGCTCTTAATATCTAGGGTGGAGGCCATGCTAAGGATCGGAAAACCAAAGAGGATTCCAAGCTGAGAAGCAATCTCTCCCCTTTTCAACAAAACTTAAATTTTGATGGGGCTCAATGGAAGAGGGCTACTTTGGGTTCCTCAAACCATGATGCTACTTCACAATTGCTGAAACTTTATGCTCAATCCCTACAGATCTGTATTGATACCCAAGACCTAGCAAAGGGTAAGTATGTTCATGCCTTTACTATTGCCAATTCAATTGTACCAGACATATCCTTAGGGAACAGCCTTGTGAACTTCTATGCAAAATGTGGAAGCATCACTCATGCACATGGAGTCTTTGTAACTATGGTTGCTC
>JAANSK020113795.1:0-15823 GCA_011763485.2 Isoetes engelmannii
TCAAGGATGCTGAGGCAGACGGACGGCCCCTTGATTGGCTTGTCAGGCCAATAGGGGGGAATGATCCAGCTTCTATATGGTGGGGGCACCGTAGATAAGTTGGGTACGTCATAGTTCTTGAAACTGGCCTCTACCATTCCTGCCTACATGTTTGAGTGTGACAAGACAAGCCTCCAATGTATGGCTGTTGTGATCTGCTTAACGCCGGAGATGAAGTCATTAAATTCAGAGTTCTTGAAGGGATGGTCATCATAACGAATGTCCTTGATCTTGAAGCCGTAGGGGATGTCTGCAATAACTAGCATGAAGCCCTAAGTCTTGACAGTCCCGACCAACTTAGCGCAGGCACCTTGAATTATGGAAAATAGATTGTTATGATCGAACATGCTGAACTTCTCATAATCTGAGGGTGCTACTTCCAAACTTCTTCTTTCTGCTAAGATTTTTTCCTCCCAAGCAATCCAAACCAGGTGCATGAAGCCTTTGGGAAGATCTTTATTTTTATTTTTGTTCTGAAACATGTCAAGATGTCAGTAAAACTATCTGGAATAAGGCCTTTGAGGATAAAAGTCACATACCCAGCCCTCAAAATGTGGAGCATATTGCACGATGCGCTCATCAAATGTAGCGATAGGGTAAAGTTCTTGGCATCTGTTTCAGGTCTGCACGTTGAGCTGCTCCACCAAACATGTTTGACAAGTAATAACGTTCTTTTGGCTGCAAGAAAGGAAAAACATTTAGAAAGCTATTCCGGAATAGGCTTGACATTAATAACAACGAGAAGATAAACTAAAACAAATGAATGTTAATACAAAAGCTGAGACTTATTCTAGAATACAAAGTAAATTACTTGTGGAGCTCCTTGGACATTTCTTCTAGAATAAACTCCTTGTCCACAACCTTTTGCAGCAGTCTTTTGAGGAGGGCCAGATCGGTGAAACCTTGAAGCTCCCGCCAAACGGTTATCGCCATTTCTTTTTTTGGGATGTCAGATCCTTTTTTCTTTTCAAAGACCTTTCCCATCGTGTTTAGCTCGCCCCTCTTGAACATGTTAAATATTTCATTTCGAGTCTCCACATCTGAAATTGCAAGACAAAGAAAAACATATGTTCAAAGTGTATTCTGGAATAGGCTTAAGACTTTAGAAAAGAACAAGTGTATTCTGGAATACAAAGCTAGCTTTCGAAGGAAGCAAAGTGTTACACTTTGCTAATCAAAGAACCTAGTGCACACAATAGAAACTACTTACCATGCCCTCGTGGAATACCATCTGAAACCAGTGGTCATGAGGTATCCGTGACACTCGTTTGTTTGCCTCATCGTACTTGAGACAACATTGAATAGCGCACTGCTCCTTCAGCCGACTGCTTGAATTCTTCACCATATTCATCTTTAGAAATAACGAACTCTATGTGCATAAATCTTATTTTATCAACAAAGCTCATTTTTTGCTTGTATTCGTTTCAGCATTATGTGTGTTGGCAACGATTTTGGCTTCTTCATTCGTAAGGCCACAATAAACTGCCGAAGAACGTTTGAATATCTTGGATTTAGCTTTTTTTTGTATAGTTGCCTTCTTGAAGCTGTGGTTTCTTCCTAGGATGTAATGTGTGTGGGAAACAGGTAATATCAGAAATTGACATACTATATATTACTTGTCCATTGTGTTTTGTATGAAAACCAAAATACGGTAGACGTAGGATTCAGAAAGGCGCAAATCTTTGGCGACTTGTTTGACTGAAACGGAATACACAACTGAAGGCGCTTTTCGTTCCTTTTAAAGGTTGCACTACGCCTCATCTCCTTTCCTATGTGAAACGGAATACAACTGCTAATCTTGCCTGTTCACTACTATTTAGAAATAGCTTTTGTTTTGTGTTTACCTGCAAACTACAAGTTTGTTTGTCTGCGACTTATTCTTGAATAGCTGGGCACTTTACCTCAAGTCCTGAAAGATGGTTGAACGTGTTGCAAACAGAATTCCACCACCTTTCCTTCCCTCTAGTTCCTTTGAAACTGATGAAACGCCTCATATAAGTGTTTTACCTTCGCAGTTTGAGGCATCTCCGACCCCATCATCGACAAGGTCGTCGTTGCTTCTCGATGTCAGCCCCGGTCCTAAGGTTAGTAGACTACCACCACCTTTCGTACCGTCACCTAGTCCTACTAGAAACCAGTTGCCTCCACCGCTTATCCCTTCACCATCAGTCCCTCTTCAACTTTCCCCACTTTTTTCTTCCATCCCATGACAACACACAAGTTCGTAACATGCTGCTTCCCCCTTTTTTACCTTCTCCCACTCAAAGGACCACTAGAAGGACTACAACATGATTGAAGAGACTGTGAAATTCACCACAACTTCTCTCCGCATGATTTGGAAACAAATGAGGATGACATTTCAATTTCTTTTCCTCTTCAAATCCCTATTGTCAGTCATGCACATGCAGAATTCCAAAGTGCAATAAGAAATATGTTTGAACAAGAAGATGCCACTACAAGCTATGGGCCTTCACCTCTAATTTATACTGTACCTCTGACTTTTCCGGGAACATCGTCACGTGGACTTTTCGTCTCTTCAAGCACTCTTGTGAGGGTAGAGGAGGTTACTCCAAGAGTTGACGTTTCATCTAGACAACAACATGGAAAAAAGAGATTATGTGTTCATCAGCTAGTCTGTTAAGAAGTTCAAGGTTGATTCTGGCTTGAGGGCATGTTCCTCTGTAAGAAAAAGGAACCTGATGGATGAGCAGAAGATGAGGCGAATTCTGAGATCTAAATTATGTTCACTGGGCTGCAAACTCAACATGTCCAAGCTACGTGCAATTAGAGAGAACTACAGTTCAATGTCATTGGCAGACCAGAACACATATCTAGCTTACAGAGTAAGACCAGACCAAAATAGTTTTCTGCATTACATTGACCGTGAACAGGTGTGTAAAAAATGCTTCATGATTGTCCACCGCCTAGGAGCCACTAGAATCTCACAAATACACAAGGGATTGGATAAAAACCCTCCAATTGATGATCACTGGGGCCAAGACGAGTTATTACAATGCATGCCCTAGCTGCTGCTTCTTGGATGGAGAACTACTTCAGCGAGACATGTGAAAAGTTGCCTAATAGCAATATGTATCACTTGACAGACAACATCACTAAAAAGGACGTTTTCCAAAAATATAAAGAGACGTGCACATTGCCTCAGCACATCTCCTATTCTCACTTCACTAAACTTTGGAAGACTGAATTCGGTCTAGTGAAAATTCCCAAACCTATTCCGGCCAAGCTCTGAGACTCTGCTCTAAAATAAGGCATCACACAGAAATTGGCTTTGTGAGCACAATCTTTCTGGATGGGCGTTTCAATCTGGCCAAATGCGGTATCAGTAAGAAGCTTTGAATCCCTGGATGCAGCAAAAAAGCTTTGCTAATCTCAAAATCTGCATAGCTCGAAGAAGAACATGATGCTATGGCAGTTCCGGTTAAGCACAGCTATGGCAGTTCCAGTTAGGCTTTGCCGAGTAGAAACCCTGCTCGTAATCTTCAGAAAACAAAAAACCTAGCCTGGCAGCGCCATCATGGACAGGCGGAGGAAGAATTACACTATATAAAAAAAAACAAAGAATTTTACAATAATTCACCCTAGGCGTGTATTACAGTAAATTTTGCAAAACATTAGGGCATTTGGGTAATTTTTCGTTTTTCCTTAAATAAAACACAAAACAAAAGCACCTTGTTTGAATGTGTTTGGGGACTAGAAGTATTGAAGTGGATTCTAGCAAGGTCCTCGTTAGTTTCCGCATAACCCAAGAGCTATGCCGAAGAGCATGCCAGGATTGCCTTATTATAGGCGAAGGTTGATCTGCACAGGCATGAGGGTTGGGGGGTTTCCCATGAACCTCAGGGTTTCTGGACCTCAAGGTCTGGAACAGATTTTTGCGTTCCCATGAATCAGAGACCTCAAGGTTTTGTCTTGTAAGATCTCAGCCGGTTGATGCACAAGAACAAAATCTAAGCAATTGATCAAAATCAGGTCTAAAACCTGAGCACAAAGTAATCGATATGCATTACTTTTTCTTGAGGTCACAGACCTGAGCCCCACTGGTCTCCAGAAACCAGACCTCCAGAAAACCTGGAGGTATCACGTCCATGGGAAACCCCCCCTTACGAAGAGAATTTTTTCCAAGCAAAGATTCAGCGGTACTTTCAGATTCAGAAAGGTTGTAACTTTCATTCCATCTCGTTGTTTGACACCCATTTTTTCAGAATGCATATTGTCTTCGCATAGCAGCATCGATGTGGACATCTTATGCAGACTGGCAATTCCGGTAGCAAGTTTAATTGTACGATTTGAAGCAGACTAAATAATGGTCGTGAAGTATGTCTGAATTAGGTTCCTGGGTGGAATTTTATGGCTGGAATACGGGTTTCCAGGCAGTCTTGTGTTCCGGACATTGTATGCACCTTGCAGAAATATGGTAAGAAAAGAAGCTTAGAATGTGCAAGCAGCTTACATGGACACATTTGCGAGAATGGGCTGGACGCCCATCAAACTATAGGAAACCACATTGTGCCTATGCTTGTTGCATGTGGGAACATCTCCAATGCTCATGAGGCTTTTCACAGTTTAATTTATCGAGATGAACACTCATGGACTTCTCTTATAAAAGGATACATGGAAACTGGACAATTACGTGATGCATTCAATCTGTATCGGAAAATGCAAGAAGATGATGTGCATCCCAGTTGTTATACTTTTACAGCTTTATTGGGGGCATGTGCTAGGACAAATGACATTGAAAGAGGTCGGAAATTTCATGCTAAGATTCAAGAAAATGGGCTTGAATCTGATGTCTTCATTGGCAGTGCCTTAGTAGACATGTATGCAAAGTGTGGATCACTTCTTGATGCACAAGAAGTTTTTGACAAGTTGCCCCATAGAAATGTGGTTTCATGGACAGCATTAATCAATGGATATGCCAACTATGGATCGGGGCAGGATGCAGTGAAGTGTTTTGAACAGATGCGACTTGGAGGTGTGTTCCCTAATGCTGCAACGTTTGTTTGTGTCTTGAAAGCTTGCAGCAGCATGGGAGCCATAGACAAAGGCCGTGAACTGCACATGGAAATTGCGGAAAGGGGACTTGATAGAGATATTCTTGTTGGTAATGTCCTAATTGACATGTATGCCAAACATGGGTTACTTTCAGAGGCCCGAGAGGTTATCATGTTATTGCCTGTTCGAAACGTTGTCTCATGGACTACACTAATTGCAGGATATGTTGAAAATGGAGCTGGTTTTGAAGCATTGAAATGCTTTGAAGAGATGCAAACAGATGGCATTTCTCCAAATCCTGTCACATTTATATATTGCTTGAAAGCTTGTAGCAGTATAAGATCCATTGATGAGGGTAGAAAGATACGAAAGAAAATACAAGAGAAAGGTTATGAGAAAGATGTGTTTGTTGGCAGTGCGTTGATTGACATGTACATTAAATGTGGCTCACTTGATGATGCGCGAATGACATTTGACAAACTACCATGTCGTGGGGTTGTCACTTGGACTACGATGATCTCAGGATATGCTGAAAATGGGCTTGGTCAAGATGCACTGAAATGTTATGAAGAGATGCATCTGGAAGGCATTTCCCCAAATGCAATCACATTTATTTGCTGTTTGAAGGCTTGTAATGGCCTGGGAGTTCATAAAGGCCGGGAAATACACTCTGAGATTATAAGAAAGAGATTTCAAGGTGCTCCATTGATTGGTAACACTCTAATTGATATGTATGCCAAATGTGGGTCAATAGTAGAGGCAAGGGAAGTGTTCAATATGCTTCCAGTTCGAGATGTTGTGTCATGGAATGCGTTGATTGCAGGCTATGCCGAAAATGGGCATGCTTTAGAAGCATTGAAATGCTTTGAGCTAATGCAATTTGAGGGAGTGTGTCCAAACATTGTCACCTTTATTTGCAGTTTAAAAGCTTGCGGGAGCATAGGCGCAGTAGAGAAGGGTCGCAAAATACACATTAAACTTGAACAAGACAAATTTGAGTATGATTTAATCTTGGGGAACACTTTGATTGACATGTATGTCAGATGTGGCCATCTTGTAGAGGCACGGGAAGTAATTGACAAATTGCCAAAGAGAGACGTTTTATCCTGGAACACAATACTTGCAGCTTATGCTGAAAGTGGTCTTGGGAGGGAAGCGTTAGAATGTTTTGAATGCATGCGGATGGCAGGTAATTCACCAAATGCCATCACATTTGTCTGTGTCCTGAAAGCTTGTTCCAGCATAGGAGCCATAGATAAGGGCCGTGAAATGCACATTGAAATCAAGAAGTTGGCAATAGAAAGTGATCTGTTTGTTGCTAACACATTGATCGACATGTATGCTAAATCTGGCTCACTTGTAGAGGCACTAGAGGTGTTTGAGAATCTGCCTGTTCGTGATGTTGTGTCATGGAATGCTCTCATTTCAGGATATGTAGAACAGGGATTTTGTTCGAGGGCACTGGAGTATTTTGATCGCATGAAATTGTGTGCTGTGTCTGCAAATGCTGTAACATTTGTTTGCAGCTTGAAAGCTTGTGGCACCTTAAAAGCCATTGACAAAGCTCGGGAAATACATGCAAGCATTACAAAAAGAGGTCTGGAGAGAGATGTCTTGGTTGCTAATGCTTTGATAGATGTGTATGCCAAATGTGCATCACTTGCAGAGGCTCAGGGGGTGTTTGGATATTTGCCAAATCGAGATGCTGTATCATGGACCACGATGATTGTAGGATATGCTGAACATGGTTATGGCCAAAAAGCGTTGCAGTTCTTTGAACAGATGCAATTAGAAGGATTGTCACCAGATCCTTTTACTTTTGCTTCCTGTTTGAAAGCTTGTGGAAGCATAGGGGCCATAGAAAAGGGTCGAGAACTACACTATCAGGTTACAAAAAAGGGCATGGACAAGGAGACTTTTGTTGGCACTGCTTTGGTTGATATGTATGCCAAAGGTGGTTTTCTTCCAGAGGCACGGGGCGTCTTTGACAGGCTACCCCAGCTGAATATTGTGACATGGAATGCAATGATAGGAGGATATAGCATGAATGATGAGACCGACATGGCAATAGAATGTTTTTCTGGCATGCAAGTACGTGGTATAAAACCAGATGTTGTTACTTTTATGTGTCTCCTTACTGCATGTAGTCGGGCTGGCCTAGTTGCCCAAGGTCAGGAATATTTTGAAATGATGAGAGGAGATTATCGCATAGAACCAACAAGGGATCACTATAATAGCATGGTTGACATCTTCTCTCGTTCAGGATGCTTGTATGAGGCAGAAAAATTGCTACAAACAACACCATATCCTCCATGTGAAGAAGCATGGACTGCATTTCTTAGTGCTTGCAGAAGTTATGGGGAAATGGATCTAGGATTAAAATGTTTTCAGAAACTAGTTCAAATAAACTCAGGAAATGCTGTTCCATATGTCCTTATGGCAAACATTTATGCAGGAGCTGGTATGTGGGTTGATGCAAATAGAACCGAGGAACTGAGAAAACTTTCCGGGGCAAAGAAGAAACCTGGGAGAGTTTTAATAGAGGTGAATAAGGAGATGCACGAATTTGTGGTTGGTGACCATCAAACTGATGAAATCTCTGCCATGTTAGAAACTTTGGCTTCACGCATAAAGAAGGAAGGGCACGTGCCAAATCTGGACGTTGTCTTGAAACCAGTTTCTGATGCAGAAAAAGAAATAGCATTGTGTGGACATGCTGAGAAATTGGCCATAGCCTTTGGGCTCCTTCATACACCCCAAGGACAAACACTACGTATGAGCAAAAACTTGAGAATGTGCACTGACTGTCATAGTGCAAGTAAAGTAATATCGAGGATTGAAAGAAGGGAGATCATTCTTCGAGAGAGCAAGTGGACCCATCATTTCAGAGATGGCTTGTGCTCTTGTGGGGATATGTGGTAAGGTGGTGGTAATTGGATTTGCATGCATGCCTTGCCTGTGCAAGACCACATGGAAGATTTGATTTCAAGTCTTGTGGGTCCAATAGCCTGGCAGCATGAGTTAACTTCGGTTAGACAAGCCCCAGAAGGTGGTTCATTCAAGTTCATGCTGAAAAATCCATGCCAAGATATAGAATGTATACTCATCACATAGGACTTGCGAACAAGCGGGCATATTCCAAGTTTTCTTTGGGGCCTAATCCCACTAGCATGATTCTGGGGCTTCACTGTGGCAAAGCCAGACAGAATTGGCCGTTCCCATTGCCTTGGACGGACTGAGTTTTGCTTATATGGCACAGGTGACCTGCTTAACCTTTGCTTCTTTGTCTGTTTGTGATAATCTTATTCTTGATTGGTGCTTTCAGAATTGAGGGCGGTGGGAATGACTGCCGAAATGCGTCCTGGGCTTTGATGACAGCGTAATGGGGACAGACCCAGATGTCTAAATTATTCAATGCGTTTCTATGGTATCATCTCCAATGGCTCAATTAAAATTAACCGGAAAACATGGACCAAAAACTTTTTTTGGTAAGGTTTTTTCGTATTCGTCCGCCCTGTAAAAATATTAGCATTCTGAAAATCATTGAATTAAAATTAATGGTTTTCTGGGGGATGAGAATGGACGGATGGAGCATCAGATTTGAAGTTCATATTGTATTTTGGTGCAATGTATATAATACTCAAAGCATGGAACGTGTTGTCATTCTTTATAATCGGTTTCAAGTTTTGAGGTGGACCATCCTTCAGACCCCCCTGTGCCAAGGTTTCCCATATATTTGAAGACTAATTCCTTTGCCACATATTGAAGACTATTCCTATGAATCAAAACTAATTTCACTGATTTGTCCATTTCAAGCTGGGTAATTTTCATTCTATATTTGATAAACATCCTCTTTTGTCTCCAAGTAGCAGATCTATTATGTGCAAGAGCTCCATTTTGTAGATGGTAAGACCATTCTACGTCGCTCTGAGACTGACATGGAGGACCTCTGTCATGCTAGGGAGCCATGCAAACTGAAAGTTCATTTAAACCAATCATTGTTTTTTATGTGTCCATCTCATCCTTTTCGTGCATAGTGCGTAGCCAAGCAAAGCCTCGTTGTGTGGCTCTATTTCATTTTTGATCAGGACACAAAGGAAGATTGGCAGCTTTCACAATAGCCCTAGACGCAGTGCATGGTTCATTGCATTCTCCTACTGCTTTCTTTGCTGATAGTTGATGGTTAGCCTAGCTTAGATGCTGCAGGTGGCCATTTTTGAAGACAAGGAAAGTAGGAGCAAATGCATCAAGTTATCAAGTGAAGCTACATAGTCTGATGGGGACACCTTCAGCTAATCCTGCTAGTAAGAACATGACACAATGTGGGGATAAGCCAGCATTGAAATTGACCAGCTTGTAATCCTCAAGCACATGCCTAATAATTTTATGACTGAAATGTGCAGCTTGATCTAGACTGGACCTTAGCAGCAAAATTAGGTGTGATTGTACCATGAAAATCTATGCTTAAAGAAGACATCGGGATAGCTCGAAGTACTTGTAAGCCATGTTAGTAAAACCACAATATACCAAGGAACAATAAAGTCTATTTACAAAGAACTGCATGCAAGTGCAATTGAGATCTTGTTACAGAGCAGGACTGAGTCTCTAGTTTCTAGGTTCTGTCTTTGACAACTTCGAATGTAAAAACAACAGCAAATGATTCAATCAAAGCCTACACCAGTATATCTGTGCTCAGCATGACTATCAGAGCTTTAAGCTTGCTACACACTTAATAATATCAAATTCAACTTGGAGTCTCCCCATGGAAATCAAACACACAATTCAGTATACAATCATGCGTAAAACCATAGATCGTCCGAATAAGGCCATCTTTATGGTCGACTGATAGGTACAAATTCAGCTATAGCCAAATACTTTTTCCAATGACCTTAAGGTTCCTTGACAAACTCTCTTAAGATGAAACAAATAACCTTGTTCACCACCTCGGATTGTCGATCGGTTTATATAGTGGAGAACCTTAACTCAGCTCCCAACTGCGTAAGTAATTGGTTTACTCTGATTATAGTTAGATACAATACCCTTAGGCAACCCATGTAGCCTAAATATTCCTTGATAAAGAGTGTAGCTACAGTATAAGCTGCCAACTTATTTGAATTGTCCAAACAAACGTTCAAATGCCAATATTCTTGCGGGGACTTGTGTGAAAACCGACAATAAAATCCATAGTGATCGGCTCCCACTTTGCTTTTGGAATAGCCAAGGAAAAAGGAACACCATGAGGCTTCTTGTTTTCTTTCTTTATTCATTGGCAAGTCACACAATGACGAATATGAACCAAGACATCTCTCCAAAATCCAAGCCACACAAAGTACGCGTTTCCAAGGTCACCCCCACGTCATGATGCCCAACGGTAGGTGCATCATGTACGTTCCTAAGAACAAGTGGTCTAAGTCACAAACAATGTATAGCTTTGGACCTTTGTATAAGAACCCATTAATGATTTTATACCCATAAGCATTGCCACTTTGAACCAATAACAGCATATCCTTATAACAATGGCCAGTGACATGCAACATGTTCATTTCTTTCAAATTGATGGATTGTACTATAGAGAGAGATCAAACCGCATCATATCGGCTTAAAGCATCCGCTATAACATTCTCTTTACTGAGACGATAGTCCATGGAGAAATCAGATTGTTGCATAAAAGAAACCCATTTCAATTGTCTTTGGCATAACATTTTCTGTGAAACAATGTGCTTAATGCTTTGGTGGTCCATCATATGAACCTTTGACCCTAATAGATAGTGTTTGCCACACTTTCAAAGCATGAATCACAACCAGCAATTCTTTATCATAAACACCCTATCAATTTTTCGAGTTAAAAACTTTTGCCTTTCATAGCAATAGGATAACCATCTTGCATCAAAATAGCACCCAAATCCATACCACTTGCATCCACACATAACAAGTAAAGTAATCCAAACTTTGGCAAGTGCAGAATGGGAGGGTTAACCATGGCATCCTTCAAAACTGGGGAATATGATTCCATTAGAAAAGAACATCTTTCATAGCAACAAATAAGGATCTGAAGCTAGATGAGCAAAATTCTGTACAAACTTCCTATAGTAGCTGCATAAGCCCAAAAAAGGAACGTAATGCAGCAACCGAAGTAGGTATCGACCAATCCATAATTTCTTGTACCTTACTGGGATCCACTTTAAGACCCTTAGCGCAAACAGTATGACTCAAATGGCAACACAAGCATCATGCACATCTTCAAACATTCGCTCCATTGGCCTCACAAAAGAAGTTGGCGCCTTTGAAGTCCAAATGGCATGACTAAAAACTCATAATGACAAAAAATTGTCTGAAGCGCAGTCTGATGAAGATCTTCAGGCGCAACCTTAAGTTGCCAATATCTTGACTTAAGATCAAGACAAGACAAAACCGTCGCACCTTGGAGTTGATCAAACAAATCATCCGCCCTAATTATACATGGAACTTATTATTAGTTTGTAATGGTAATCTTATTCAAGGCGCAATAATATATACACATGCACCAATAGGTGAAGATCAATCCAACTTGAAGTAACTCATCAAGTTGGCGCTGAATCTTAGTTTCTTGGCCAGGCATTGTTCAATAAGGAGCTTGATTAGGCAACTCTGTCCTAGAAAGAAGACAAAAAAATGCAAAAAGACTGGGGGGGGGCATGGCAGGAGATGTCTGTGCAGAAGCGTGTGCTGACGTTGCACTCGGATGCAACGGACCCTCCGTCTGTGTAGCAACGGAGCTGGTACGGGGCGCATGATGCACTGGTGTAACAACTGGGGCTGGCGGTCCCTACTCAGGCAAGTCAGGTGCTGGCATTGGCACCGAAGAATTAGGTCGCCCGACCTGCTCACATTCCAATAACAACTGCAATAGTTGTGTCGATCGCTCGACCGAGACGGTCAATGACTTGCAGGCCTTCCCTCCAGTCGTGAATAGCATACAAATGTTGGGGAGCCTGAGCGGAAGACACTGGGCTTGTTGGTCCAAAGACGAGGTATCAAGCCCAATTCGAAGAGGCTGTTGCGGCCCGAAACGAGTGGCATGCAAATCTATGGGAACAGTTGGGGCCTAGCCATGTAGTTGGACGCGAGAACGGGAGCTCGGGGGATGCAGGGGCGACTGTGGCAACAAGGAGTCTCGCACAGAGGGCCTGTCCTTAGCCATCCGTACAACAATCTCTCACTGACAGGGGGCCTGTGGGCCATGGGCTTATGGGCTATGATGTGAGAGACAACTTAATGCAAGTCAATTGAGGGTGGTCAACTGCTACGTTGCAGTCCAAAATGGTTCTTAGAAGTTAATTTGGGGAAGCCAAAATGGCTGGCAGCGCAACACTGAAGAACGAGCAGGAGAGGAGAGGGATTCTGACAGAGCAACATGGCCAGAAGGGGGAGTACAGAAGGACGTTCGCAGGGATTCTATCAGTCAAAGTAGTCTGTGGCAAACCGACCTGTAGGGCTGCTGATGCGAAGGTAGAAGTGAAGCCGAATTGGAAACACGATGTGAAGCCTGCGCTTAATTCCAATCACCTAGAACCGTCTGTGGCTAATTGACCTGTTGGACTGCTGATGTGAAGCATTTGGACAGGGTGGTGCTGGCCGTGAGTGCTGAATCGAGGCTGTAAGTGCCCTGATGAATCCGACCCAATAGGACTTTAGAGGCGGCCTGTTGATATAGTTTGGAGCGGGACTGTTCTGAGAATAGACAACCCAAACGTTTGATGCCGGATTGCAAAATCGAGGAGCCCGTTGAGGAGGGGCAAACGACACCTTCGTTCCTCGGCTCACAGTCCTGTCCATCTCAGGGCTTGAGTTTGACGAAGGGCCCATTCGATGGTCAGGCCATCCGATGGGGGATTCTCGGCAACGTATATGATGAGGCATCGTATATGGAGCAGGGAGCATCACAATTGTGCTTTATTGTGATAACAGAAGTGGAGTTGCTATGTGTGAAAACCCCACCGGTCACTCCAGGCATCTTTATAGAACATATTTTAAATCCAATTTGATTGTGGGTTAATGGTTTCCTTTATTTCCTCTCCCAAAACCCCCTTTTTTTTTTCTTCTTTTTTTGAAGGACGAAAGCAAAGAGTTTATTAATCAGATATAAGCATTACAAAATGTATGTGTCTCATTAACTGTGTAAGCACATGAAAGAGCCACAGGAACAAGAGCCTGAAGCACAATGCGCTTACTCCAGAATACGAGACTAATGATAAGAACCAATTTGAAGGTGCTGAATCCAGATACAATCCCTCACCTCTGGATCAAGGGAGGAACACTTATAAGCCATCAAAACCTTAGCCTGGGCCACAGCAATAACGCCGCGAGCAGTTGAGTAACTACCATGAAAAATATGCTGCATGCGTCGCTCCCATATTGACCTTCGCTCCCATATTGACCAAAGGAGCCAACCAGAGCCAAGATGGAATGCCCTCTGTCAAACTGGGGGCCAGGCATTAGGGTAGGAAGCCAAGAGAGTGCATTGGCAATCCAATACACTGTTAAATAAACCTTGTAACCAGGCCCATGCCGGCTGAACTTATGGACAAGAGAAAAAGCAATGCTCAAGAGTTTCCATGTCTGAAAGGCAAAGCGGGCATATTGTAAATATGTGAGGATCATAGCGATGCCTGAAGGCATTAACATGCAGGCACCTATGAATGATCTGCCACCACCAAAGTACCGAGACCTTAGGGTGGAGCAGTGTGTCCCAGATCCAACGCCATGTACGCCGCAAATTGCGTTGTGGAACTTGCAGGTGCCACCCATTTGGCAGTGGGAGGGGTTGTGGTGCTAAGAGGAGGCGATATACTGAGCTGACAAAGTGCTTTCCTATATGAACATTTTCGTGACAGCCCCAGGGCATCCTTTCAGTAACATCAACCTCCACCCTAAGAGGCAGATTTTCTGCGACCTTCTCCCATAGTGAAAGATCCTAACGGGAGAGTAGAAATTTTGCCTGGAATTCAGGCTAAGACAACAGACGACCGTTATCATACCATGCTTTGATAGAGATGACACCTGCAAGGATCCATCGCCGCTGTGTAAGGGGATAAACTGATGCAGCCAGTGGAGGTGCTGAAAGATCTGGCGGCAGTGGTGCCCACCACCATGGAATCTCAAGTAGGGCATGGATGGAAGGACATGGCCGAAAAAGCTGACTGACTACATCCCAGGATACCAATAATCCACGTAGAAAAGGAGAAGCATTTGGGAAAGGATGCAGATGATGAAATAATGTCCATGGTAAGATTGGTTTGATGCCTTTTTGCCTAGCGGGATACAGTGACTAAGGGATTGCCTAAGAAGGCGCAGACCAGGGGAGTCATCTTCACCATTGAAGAGCCTCCAAATCAACTTCGAGATGAGAACCTTGCTCTACAGTAGGAAGTCCATCATACCCAAACCACCCACCCATTTTGGAAGGATGCACTTAGACCAAACCACCTTAACCACAGCACCTTCCTCGGTACCACCCCATATAAAGTTCCGGACTATTGCAATGAGCTCCTGTACTTTGACCTGTGGGGCTAGCAGTAAGGACGCCATATAGACATGGGTACTACTAAGGGCTAACTTGGCGACTGTAATGCGACAAGCAAGGGACAACTTTGTAGTGGACCACCAAAACAAATGCTTCTCCAAACCCTTATAATTTCTTCCCATGCAGCTCCAGCACCAACATGAATGCCAACTGGAATCCCTAGCAACATAGTGGCCTATCCATGAGCAAGTATTTTCCATGGATATGCAAGAACACATGCTGGAGTTGAAGTATCCAACGTCCATAGGGCTGTACACTTCTGCCACCCCACAAGCACACCGGAAGCTAGGGAGAATGTATCCAAGAGCAGTTTGGCAGTTTCTAGGTTCTCAGCACTAGCAACCAGAAAGGGAAACATGTCATCTGCATATTGATTACAAACTTCATGTGTGCCATCCTCCATCGCGAGACCGTGGAGGAGGCCCTTGTTGTTGCAACAGTAAATAGCTGTGACAAGGTTGCGAAAATTGTGAAGAGCAGTGGCACTAAGGGGCATCCATGACGAATAACACGACCAAGTGGAAAAACTTCTGATGGCTCACCATGGAACAAGACAGTCGCTCGAGCCGATACACGTAGCCTCATGATGTCTGACGTGAATTGCTGCCCAAATCCCAATCTGAGCATACATAGGTGCATGAACTCCCAGCTTACATTGTCATATGCCTTCGCAAAATCAAGCTTGAGATACACAACATGAAGGTTTCGCCGACGTGCCCAATAGATTCCCTCGTAAGGAGCAGCTACATTATTCAGAATGCATCTTTTTGGAAGGAAGCCTAATTGAGTGATAGAAATGGACTCAGCCAAGATTCCCTTTATCCATTCTGCAAAAGCCTTGGCAAATATCTTATATACAGATGACAGCAAGGTGATTGGCCGCCAGTCTAAAATAGTCTGCGGGTCATTAACCTTAGGTATGAGTGAAATGGCCCCTATGTTCAGAATTCTATCCAATGCAGTAGACCGACGAAAATCACAAAAGGCATCGTAAACATCTGTCTCCAACCATTCCCAATATTCCTGAAAGAACTCAATTGGCATACCATCCAATCCTGGGCACTTGCTTTTTTTGAGTTCAAGGACTGCTGAACCTAAATCATTAGCCGTTATGGCCGCCTCTAATGAAACGCGCTGCTCCTCAGAAATGATGGGCGAGATCGTGGATAAACCTGCATCTCGCATTTGTGACTGGAAAAGAAGATGTCT
>JAANSK020113906.1:0-15823 GCA_011763485.2 Isoetes engelmannii
AAGGTGTTGACATTTAAACTAAAATTTTAACCCTCTACATTAAGATTTTAATCCCTCTATAAAGGGGTTAACATATCATTCTATATATAAGGTTATAACGATGTGGGTTTCATACATCATGGGTCCATGCACGCCCATGAATTTAATATCAAATCTCAACCGTTGGTTTAAAAATCGAAGGCCCATATCTCGACACCTCCTATGGATGGAATAGATGGGTCATGCATGAGGCATGAACCCCATCTGCAAACCGTTGGATCGAAGAGGGGAGCTGCGATCATGGCCGTCCAACTTAGCTGGGAAGATGCAAAGAAAGTTCCACATTTGGGGCATGGATTCTGAGCCGTTGGTAAAAGAGGGCTTTGATCTGAGCCGTTGCGCACAGAGCAGACTCTCTTGCGTTTCTGTTTACTTTTCTAGAAAATTGTTGGGCCGGAGAGCGTTTGTGTGCAAGGCGATGGATTGAATGGCCTCGTCGTTAATGTCCTCATTCCAAATTCATTAAGCCTTGCTTCATCGGATATGCCCAGGCATCCGGTTTCTGAAGAATTTTCCACATAATAAACCCGGTTTCTATTAGGCACAGGGCAAATTACTTGGTGTTTGCCTCAGTCGATGCAAAATTTTAGGGTTATGCTTGGACGAAATTGGAAGATGCGAAACTTTAGGGGTTTGCCTGTGGCAGACTGGCTGAAATTGGAAGATGGGCTCAAAATTAGGTTCCGATGCATCAGAACCCTTCCGGATTTGTAAGCCAGGCGAATTTTCTCTCTGTATTTGCATGCCAAGTGGCCCCACATACGAGCTGCAAATGGGTTCCCTACATGAAATGCAGCTGTTCTGTTTGGTGGTCTCAGGTCAAACACCAAGAATTTTAGAGGATCTTATGTTGAGCTCTATCTAAGTTTTGTTATCTGGATGAGAATGAATATTGCATAACACTTTGAACGGAAATTGATTTTGGATACAGTTGATTTTAAAACAGATAAGAGCTCTCAAGTTGTCTAGAAGGTTCTGCAACCTGTTGGTAAGTGGAAAAGTTTGTCTTTATTGCATTTGCAGTAACCCGCTAACCTCATGTGCTTCTACCTAGCTCAATACAGTTTACTTTGAAGCAAACTTGAGCAAAAATTGATTTTGATTACATTTGATTTTGGAAAGATAGGAAAATGTGAGCTGCAGGACTTAAAATCTTTTAACCTGTGTTGAAAAAATGTGGGTTGTACTCCTTTATATTTTTATTTCAAAAAGGGACCTTTGAATTCACTCTGTTTGTTTATCTGCATGGCTTATTCGGACTTCTTTCTCATTTTTGTTCACTAGCAGTTGATGATGTTTATCGTTATACCATGATTTGCAGGCAAAAGATCTCATTTTAGAGGCATGCAAATGAGAACTTTTCTTCTATTATGGTTGTTTCAATTGCGCTCATTCTGCAGGTCTATTGGTGTGGCAGCATCTTTGCGCAGGTCAGTTGATACTGTCTTGAACTCCATGTTGCACTGCTAAATTTGGAAAGACAAAAAGGAACATCAGAATAGAGTTATTGCATCTACACTAAGTACAATGAGGGAGTTATTGCATCCTTGCAGCGTGGTGGAGTTCTGGAGATGCAGAGGCCAGAGATTCAAAGGTAACTCTGGCACTGTAGAGAATTTTGATTCGCCTTTCACTATTTTAGCTGCTCAAAGCTGTTTGCCGTTGAATAGGGGAGATGAATAGAGGTATTTCCTAATGCGCATAATTATCCAGTACCTTTGCAGTCTTGTGCTGTAGCTAATAGTCCCGGCGTATGTACGACCTGTTTGACAGCAGTACTGGGAGCTTCATCGATTGATTCCCATGCCTCAGAAAAATGGAATTGTATTTTTGCTCTAGGGTGGCCGATTCTGATACTAACATGGCTATGAAGGTTGGCAGGCTGTCTGGTAGGTGTAACAGCAATGTTGTTGTCTTCTAAGCATGAAGAAATTTAGGCCCCAGAGGTATGTCAGGAACCCACAGATTTTGTAGTCAGTAAGCCTATATTCTTTCTGGAGCAAATAATGATGTTTGTATCCAAATCATGCTGGCTTCACAAAGAATAGGGCTCTATATAAGATTTTGGGAGGAAGATGAGACATCATCATCCTGAGAACGAATTTTCTAACCCATTTCAAATAGTTATTCTATGATGACGAGATGGGTATTTTCTTTGCTCTAGAACTCTGACAAATACCATTGAGGTGCTTTGGACTCTTGGTAACAGCGCATGCTGTAGATTCTAATCTATTGTTGGATTCAGTTGTTGTTGGGTCACTGAATTGATAGGCATTTGTGGGGCTTTCTTTGTCCTTTGGCATGGCGGGTTCGCTTCACCACATGTCTTACTTGCTATGATCTATTAAAACGTGCTGAAGCATTCCTGCCAATGTTGTGGGTTGTAAATAAGAAATTCCTGCCGCTGTTGTGGGTTGTAAATAAGAAACCGCGGTCAATTTATGATTTACTTGTGATCTTCCTAGGCAAGAAAAAAACTGGAATTTGTGGCTAAGGTTTGTGTCTTCCACAACACTGCGTACAGACTGTGAGTCTATACAGTGCCATCTTTATTGTGTGTTCAAAACAAAGGAAAAAAGGTGAGAAGCCGATTGTAGTGGAACTTGGCAAGTACCTCCTCAATGTAACATGTTCTGCTTTAAGGTGAGGCTGATAGATTTCAGCTCACCTCTGGCTATAATTGGTTAATACTTTTTGCAGTTTGATCTTGGAGAAGAAAGGGAAGATGTTGGAAATGGCTGTGTCTCATGTTGCATCACGTGTTCTGCAGGCAAGTAAGTGGAACATCGTCTTTATTTGCTTATAAATTGAGCATCTGTCTTTGTTGGATACCGTCCTGCACCAAGCACTGCCAAACCAAAGAAAAGGATGCATTATTTGCTGAATTTCGAGCACATTTGCTGAATCTTGCTCGAAATACATATGCTTGACATCTTGCTGAGAAGATGATTACTCATGGTAAGTTCTGCAGATTAGACTGTTTTAATAGTTTTCCTTTCACTATTCTTCCATGTTAGTTACCTATTATGATCTTCTAAAGGCTTACCTGATGATATAGATTTCGGAGAGCATTGTCAAAAGAGAGGTGCTTTAGGGCCCTGGAGTTCAGTTTAGACAGACCTTGAAATTCTGCAGACGGAAATTGGCATATCATTTAACTTTGCCAGCCGGAATATGATTACTCAGTGAAGTCGGGTGATCTCATTATTGTGTTATTCTGTCATTTTTACTGTAACGAGGATATACTTTAGACACCTGCTATGCACCATGGCTGTGATATACACATCAGAAGAGTTTTTTTAATTAATAAGCTGTACAAAAAAGATATGATTAGTGTATCCATATTGGGACTTAATGTTGTTATACATGGATATATAGGTTTCCATAGTCATCCTAGTTATAGCATGCACCTCTTTTTCTAAATAAGAGGCTGGAGCAGAAAGCAAAGCTCGCATGCTACAAACAACGTAAAGGTTCTGAACTTTTTTGGAGGGCCGGAGAAGCTCTCAAAGTTTACACTGACATGTAGTCATATAGGTTACATACTAGAATTCACAGAATAGACAATGTGACTTTGCATCCCTAGAACATTATTATGCACATTTTAGATGACCATTTTATTGTTGCTAGGCATTGTTGAGGACTGGTTCATTGTCATTTCTGTACTTTGGACCCCTGGCATGATTTGAGTGAGTATGAGGTCTTTGTGGAAATTGAAAATAAGATAGATGTGGTGCCTATGATTTCCACTAGTCACACGTTTATTTGCAGAAATCATATATTGTCTTTGGAGTAGCAATTAAATGGTGGCTTACTAGAGTTGTTATAATGCGAAGTGAATTTTCCCAGGGCTATGTTGACCAAGCATTCCACTTCTTACTAAACATGGTGAATACCTTCAACATCCTGCTCTAAATGGCATATAGTCGTTATGAGAATCATGTGAATCATGTGCAAAGTGCTTCTGTATGCAAAGTTTCTTGATGCATGACATCATGCTCTAAACAGCATATAGTTCCTACGAGAATCATGTGCAAAGTGCTCCTGTATGCAAAGTTTCTTGATGCATGACCAGAATCATGTTCAGACGAGGCCTGTGTACAAAGTTAATTACAACCACCTCCCTTACTAATTTATTTCATGTCCACCTTTGTGCAATTCTTACTTCATAGTTGCTGATTGTTAAATCTTATTGTATATCATGCAATGATTTCATTTCATGTTTGTTACCTTATTGTATATCATGCCAAGTTTCAGACCTGCAATTTAATTGGTGAAACTTGGAGCATTATTGACTCTATGTGAAGCTATACATGAGTATGCCTCTTTTCCAGGTGGACTTTTTGTGGCATCGATTGGTGGTCTTTTTATGGCATGTTTAAGCCTGCAAGTCATTGCACTATTGCTAAGCTTGTGGTTCGCGCTAACGAACAAGGTACGTAATTGTCTTTGTAGGGGTTAATGGCGTTGGAAAGTCAACCAATTTGGCTAAGGTCAGAAATAGTCGTCCAATGTTGAAAACCTCATATCTTTTTATCAATTTCAGGAGCTGATACATATACACATGTTTACAAGTGGCATACTGGCTCCTCCAGCACGATATTAGTGTTATGATGACTGCACGTGACATGTTCAAATCTGGTGATGTTGAAGTTCAGATGTGGTATTGTTGAACAACTGTGTATCGATGCCAGAAGATTGCAGGTAAACTTAGATTTTGATGAAATGCACAGTTTGTTTTACGCAAGCAACAAGTAGTAAAACAGGAAGTTCTTGATTCAACAGATATGACAATTTGAGAAAGGGTATGAAAAGGACCCAGTTGCAGTTGCAAAGGACCATTGCTGAGGCAATTAGGCTTCAGGTCTGGCATTATTTATCATGTCCCATGTTGTGCCATACATGTGTTTACTCACAATGGGCATAGTGTCGTTGCGAGAAGCAAAACATTGTTTATCTGTTTAAATTAGTCTTATCTTTCATTTGGTTTGACGAGATTTGCGTCTAGAGTCACAAACATCTGCAATCCTTTCGCATTTGTTTCCTCAGGACAATGAGTTCTTGATGCAGGCTTTATCTAGGCTAATAAGTGTGAAGAATGTAGATGTAGTAATGTTGGAAATCTACTAGATATCCTGTATATCTTGAGTTCTCCACTACTATTTGCCTATTTGCAATAAGTTAGGTCTTTGGTCTACAATAGGAAGTTAATATGTAAGAATGGATCCGTAAAGAACATAGATTAAAAAATAAAAATGATTGCAAAATCGTATGAATATTAATATCTATTGTTCTTTGCCATTTCTAGTTGGATATCTTAATGCAATAGCGCTACTAGATTGGTGCTTTAAGTCCTTTAAGTTTTTGAAGATGACAGGTATGCATGCTTGCAAAATGGACCAGAGATAAATTACATGTTCCATATTATTTCTTATTGCGGGGCTCAAAATTTTCTTATACACAAACTGTACCCCTTATTGTTAAAATTAAATTCGCCTTAGTGTGCTCGCCATTTAGTGGGGACTTGGAGAGACACTACGTATTTGTTCCGCACTCAATGCACGCTAGGGTAGAAGGAACCTTGAGATACTCATTGGGAACCTGAGAGACACTACGTATTTGTTCCGCACTCAATGCACGCTAGGGTAGAAGGAATCTTGAGATACTCCTTGGGAACCTGAGAGAATTTTCATATAATCTTTAAGAATGTAGGAGAATTTAAACGATCACGAGCCTTAATAATGTTGCCTATAATGTCTACGATACTCAAAACGCGTACGCTCAACTTTTGGCTCTAAATAATGGTGAGCTTCTAACTGCTAAAGAATCTTCTACCTGGCTAAGGATTGCCATAATTAGTGTTTTAACAAAAGAATTAGTAGTAGAATCTGCAATGCAACTCCTCAATTCCTGTTCCAAGATGGTTGTTGAATGGCTATCAGACAATGGATTTAGCTTGAACTTGCATGACTTTGATCTACGCACTAATGACTGATGACAATAAATTAGTGGAGAATTGGCTGATTTCTTGCTTCCACTCTGCGCCTCCAAAGCTTCACCGTGGTAAAGAATTAGTCGATGTCCATAACAAGAATAATCTTAAAATCTATAGCTATGGTGTTAATTTCCTTAAAACGAGCGAGCCTTCTAAACGAGGAGGACTAATCAGAAGTTCTTTCTTGGCTGATCCTAGCCCTATTGAGTTTTACCATCACATTATGACCTCCAGACAAAATTTTTTTTTTTGATGCAGAGGTTAGGAATAAAGGAGCCTGGAAATCTCTCTAAAGATCTCATGTTATTCTTAAGGGAATCTTCATAAAATTTTTGAGAATCTAGCGGGATCCTGATGTAATCTTGGAGATGTAGGGGAATCTTCTTACGTGTACACTCAAGTTCGTGCATGCCCTAAATAATGGTGAGCTTCTAACTGTTGGAGAATTTTCTAACTGGCTAAGGGATGCCATAATTGGTGTTTTAACAAAAGAATTAGCAGTGGAATCTGCAATGCAACTCCTCAATTCCCGTTCCAAGATGGTCGTTCAATGACTATCAGGCAACAGATTTAGCTTGAACCTGCATGACTTTGCTCTAGGCACTAATGAGTGATGACAATAAATTAGTAGAGAATTGACTAATTTCTTGCTTCCAGTCTACGCTTCCACAAGTTCAAGCAACTGCTGTGAAATACCTAAACCATCGAAGCCCTCTTTTTTTGATGTTAAATGCAAGACACAAAGGACCTGTCGCAAAGGCACAAGAGCAAATCGACGATCCTGGGCTTCAGCTTCATCGTGGTAAAGAATTAGTCGCTGTCCATAACAAGAATGAGTTTAGAATCTACAGCTATGGTGTAAATTTCCTTAAAACGAGCGAGCTTACTAAACGTGAAGGACTAATCAGAAGTTCTAAAGGAATCTTTGTTGCAACTTGCAAACTATATTTCCATTTATCACTCTATCCTTACTACTAGAAGTTGTCAAAACTTTCATGGTCACCATTATCGACTACCCACAATTCCCAACACATATACACCCAACTTCTTAGAGACCCTAAATAACAAGAGACTTGTATAAAGATATGATTTTAACCCCTCTACATCAACATTTTAACCCTCTATCAAGGGGTTGACATTTAAACTAAAATTTTAACCTCTACATTAAGATTTTAATGCCTTTATATATCAAGGGGTTAACATGTATATTAAGATTTTAACCCCCCTACATCAACATTTTAACCCCTCTATCAAGGGGTCCACATTTAAACTAAAATTTTAACCCTCTACGTTAAGATTTTAATCCCTCTATCAAGGAGTTAACATATATATTAAGGTTTTAACCCCTCTACATCAATATTTTAACCCCTCTATCAAGATGTTGACATTTATATTAAGATTTTAAACCCTTAAATAAATATCCCATTGGCCACGCTCTATAGCGCGCGCTTTTTTTAATTTTTTACGTACACACCATACCCGGTTTTTTTTCTCCCACCCAGTGCTTATGATTTGAAATTTGAATTTTGCAAAGGGGGGAAATTTGGTACATACTTTTGAATTTGGTGCATGTAGAGCAGCACCAGAATTTGGTACACACGACTTTGTGGTGCTGAAGCTGGAAACCAGGTTCGTAGCCGATCCTTCAGTAGCCTGCCTTTAATCTTGGATGATGCAAAGAGGATATGGCGGATTTACAGAAGAAAACTCTATGGATTTTTCTAGCTTAGCATCCGCATCAGAAGAAGATGGATTTTTGGAAGGCCGACAAAAAAGCAAGCCAGAAACAGGGGATTTAAACCCACTGGAGAAGAATACTTACGGGTTTGGCAGGGAAAGGAGATTTACAGGACCGATTTGGTGGCCAACTGGGTTCTGGAGTTGATTTATGAAGCCGATCATGAGCAGCAGTGCAACCTGGGAAACTGTTTGCAGCTAAGAGCTTGCCTGGGAGATTGTTTGCGCCTAAGAGCTTGGCTGGGTTACTGTTTGCGCCTAAGAGCTCTACGGCACTGCAGAGCTCTTCTTCTGATTCAAAAGCTCTATTCAGGCGAAAAGAACAGACGAGGAAAAGCAAAAGACATGAAAAAACAGAAAGGCAAAGGGGTGGAAAAAACCTCATTGTCGTCTATGAGTCATCCGGTTTGGCAAGTTGGCTCGTGCTCCCGAATACTGGAGAAGCTTTTGTTCCACAGAGCTTCTTATATTGAAGGTCTAGAAGTAGAAGTAGATTCCAGATGTTTTTCTCTGCCATAGCCATGGCTTTGCAGGAACTGAGCCATATTCTAGCTTTTCCTAAGCTTCTGAGCCAAGCCATACCGATTCGTACTAAGATTCTGAGCCAAGCCTAAGATTTTGAGCCAAGCCATATCGATTCTGAGCTACTTCTAAGATTCTGAGCTTCCATTCATTTATCTGTGGCAAAGATCTATGCCAGCCATTTGCTCCCTGGATCTTCCCGATTCATCCACAAAATGCAATCCCAAATCAAATGGATCTATTTGGGCTCCAGATCGGTTGAATGCAGGTCCATTTTTGGTCAAAGGATTATGGAAAATGGCTTCTTCTGGGAAACATTTGCTGCCGGATTTCATCTCTATTACCAAGAATTCTTCATTTTAGATCCATTTCGGTCCATCTTAGACCCAAATTAGCCTATTCTAGCTTTAATCCAGGGTTTTTTGGCATTTCGAAAGCATTCCCTGTGATCCATATTTCATGCAGTTTTGCCAACAATTTGCAAAAAATACTGCCAATTCTTGTCAATTCTTTACTCCTATAATATGATTCTGATCAAATCTATAACAATAATATGCAATCTCATTTTTCTACGCTGTTTTGAACTGCTTTTCCATGGACTGAATTTATTAGACCTTATATGAGCTCAAGAACTTCATGGACTCCAAGACATAGAACGACCTTAAAAAAAAACATTAAGCATATATTTCCACTATCACAGCTCGACAGAATTTATGAATCAATTCTAAACATATGCTGAAACTCCAAGAACAATCATAAGTATAATTAAATCATAGCTTCTTTTTTTTTTTTTGAAGGAAATGGATTTTATATTAAACAGATAGGAAGAATTACAACATATGGCCTCTCATAGACCAGATAAAGTTTAAGTACAAAGATATCAGAAAGATCAGATTTCATATCTGTTGCTTCTGTACTAATAAGCCTTTCTCAACCTCTTCTTCTATCCAACTAGTACTACATGATCAAGGCCAATCTTCCCAACTGGATGGAGTACTACAGGAGCCAAGTACAAACTTTCCAAAAAACTGCAGATAAATCTTGATTGCACGATAAAAAACCTCATGCAAGTGTGGAGAAGAATAGAGAAAGAAAGGAAGAGTTAGATGAGCAACCTGCCACGCTGCTCAAAGAAGCTGCACATGCTTCCAAAATTTGATCCAGAATTGCAATTTCACCAACCATTAAAACTGACCCTGATGTATGAAACCGCATGAAATGCTGCATTGTCGGGATATGTAACAGTTAGCCTGTAAATAGCTAGACACAAAGCCCAGCCACCAGACTCCTCCTCTCTAAAGTCCGGCTCAAGATATCTAAGCATCATCCTGTTCAGAAATTCCCTAGCTCGGCATCTCAAGCAGTCCCATATTTTATCAATGAACCCGCAATTTCAGATCAAAGCACTCTATTCTTTTTCAAGAATTCTACTCCAAACCTTTCTGCTAGAAAGAAAGAGCTAGAGGAAGGGGAAAAAGCCAACGATTCAGAGGATCCGTTATTTTATGAGGCAGTCAGGAAAATCATCACCTAAATCGCTCTCCTTATATTTCTCCTAAGATCTGCTCGACCTTATAGACTCTATGCCATTTCAGTGCTTCTTGTTTATAAAAACAAGAAAGTATAAATTTCAAGAAACTTGCAGAATCTTGAATCTTGAATGCTTCTGGCAGATCGGACCACATTAGTGGCAAGATGGCATGAACTACAAGGACCGCCTTGGAGCAATTCTGAAAGACAAATACCAGACCGTCTTTGGGAGAACAAAATCCAAGGAAAAAATTTGGGCAAAACCCCACTAGCACCAAATAGGGATCTGATCTGCAGGGTGAGAGCATGCTAGGGTGTACCAGTTTTTGTATCTATTGGGGGCCCAGAAACTAACCAGAAAAGTACCTAATCACTGGGTACTTTGAGGGCTTGATAAGCTCTTATTAAACATGGAGTTTGAAGGTGAATGCAGTATTTCTTGATTCTAACATCATCATATTGATCTTAAGTTGAGGACTAATGTGTTTTTGATTTGTATTTCCAAATTTTGAATTGTTTATAATAAAAAGAAAAAAAGAAAAGTACTCAGCAGTTAAGTACTCTATGTACTTTAGGATGTGCCAAAAGTGGTACACCCTAGCATGCTCTTACCCTGCAAGGAAGGAGGAGTAGTACCGGAAGGAACGGGGAGAGGGACGACCTTCTCTCGCTGCCACCGCCCTAACTCCAGGCGGCAAGAAACATGGCGCAGTTCCGTTGTTCCAGTGGGTAGTATTGTGCTTAGGGCTCCCATCTACCGTGCCCTCGGCCAACGATAACGTCACTTAGTTGGCTCGACCTTCGCCAAAATTCCATTCTAAATCTTGAGAACCCCTTCCAATTCTTCAACCGGTACTTCGCTAATCGTCCGGACATTCTCTGCCCCAGCTGCAGTTCATCAATTTGGCCATTAGCACTGAGATATTTAGAAATCTAGGAGGTGCAGTCCGCGGCAAACCCATCATTCCCTTCTTGCTTTAAATTGGGAGCACCATGACTCCAATCTAAAGCTGAAGTATCTTCGATCAATCCGAAGCGCCACATGTAAGCGCAATTGTCTGTTCTCTTTTTCATGGAATTTAGACAATTCTGATCACTTGTTCTTGTGTTGTTCATCACCAGATGAACCGTAGTGCTCCAAAAATGCAGTTTTCAGATCATTCTAGTTTTGTTTCCAATGGCTCTTATTTGCCATTACCCATTGGTGAGGTGCTCCACGCAGCGTGGTGGAAAAATTATGAAACTCGATTTGAGGTTGAGCATGGCCTAGCCAGAGCTTCAAATTCCTTCTTATGAGCTTCCGCAGTTTGCTCAGGCATGGGTTTGCCTTTAGTACTACCAAAAATGGAATAATTGAGTTTAAAATTGAGTCTTGCAGCAGAGGGCGCAGGAATGGTAGGCACAATTGGATTGCTCAAGATGTAAGTCGTGTCTCAGGGAGGGACTTGACTATACAAAGGGGACGGATTGAATTGTGAAGGTTTTGAAACTGAAATTTGTGGTACGGAGGCAAAAATATGTGAAAAATTAAAATCCAATGGGCCAGAAAAGGCTGGAAGTTTTCTGTCAGCTGGTTGGCTGACAGGATTGCCATCTCCATGAAGAGTAGCATCCCCCACATTGTAAGCATTAAGGAGTGGATTGAAAGAAGACGAAGGCTGAAAATTAGAGACATAGTCAGGGTCAAAGGAAACCTGAGGATAGCCCATGACATGTTGTGGCAAAATCGGCTGAGACGGGAACAATGTCTGCAGCGGCAACATATGAATGTAAGTGCTCTATGGAGTCTGAAAATACTGAGGGGTACAGTGAGGAGTGTGGTTGAGAGCAGTTATGACAATGCAGTGGAGACAAGGGGCGTGAAAAGACCATTGGAGTAGGGGATGCCGCATGGGCACGTGATCTGGAACGTCTTCCTTCAATGTCATAGTCTCCAGGAAATGGATCACGAAAGGCATCCCTACGCTACTGTCGATCCAGATGCGCAACGACTTATTCAAGAAGCTCTTCCTGGGTCAAAGGCCTAGCCGACATCCTGAAGAGAAAGAAATAAGACCCGGCAATCGTCGATAGTGTTTGGGGTCTGGGTCTAGGATCTCCTTTAAGACAACCCTCTGTGAGGACCCTAGAATCAAACAAGAAGACCCTGTAGACGAAGCGTCACATGCGATTTTGCAAAAAGGGGGACAAAAGAGAAAAGAAGACAAAACTAAGAAGAATAAGAGAAATAGTATGCCAAGACATGAATCCCTTGAAACAACCAAGTTTGATACAACAACGTCTCGCCCAAAAGCTGAAACTAGAAACAAGAGAACACAAAATTTGGTCTAACTTGTCTCACCCCTAAGCTAAAAGCATATGGTATATATAGTACAACTGCCTTAGGCCCATTACAACGAAACTGCCATATCTGCAGATGGCTACCTACTCCCAAAATCTCTGATGACGAGCGGGAGAATCTCCATAACTTTTGGAGGCAGCAGAATAACGACCAAAATAAGGGCTATGTGCCACGCCGTGGAAGAACCAGTGCAAACGTTCCATCTTGATACTTGTCCTTGCCTTTGTCTCTAGAATTTGTGTCCTTCTTGTATCTTAGGAATAGGCCTGGGCTTTGGGGCACAGGACTAACAGACATGAGATTGCAATGCACAAGAAGCTTGACATTAGAAATGAAGAAATTTGCATTTTGATGCATCCAGACTATGTTGGTACTTTACATTCACTGGGCTAGAGTGTTGTTTGGGTATTTTCTACCTCTGTTGTTTCCCTCTAGTTTACACTGATGTCCTACTAACCTGTATGACATGCCTTCAATCTGTGCCAGAAATATGAACTGAACAGGGAAGCCGATTTATATAAGTAAGAGGTGCCAAAGATTGCCTAACAGCTACTGAGTTCACATGCAACGTTGCATGGCCAGACAACTTGTTGTTGCAAAGAGGAGTAGTTGAGAAGATTCCATACCCCCGGTTCTCATCGAGAACATGCTGATCAAATACCATACCACTGCTTAAATACCATGCCGCTGCTACAAAGAGGGTCCGACAATAAATTCTCAAGCACGGTTCATACATAAACTAATCACAACTTGACCCGCTACCAATCACAGATGCCTTCATCTGTGACTTCGATCCAACCAAAGCTTGCAGCGATTTTTCCTTTTTACAAAATCAAAGAGCAAACTAGGTCCTTCCAGACCCTCCACCATAATTGAAGCTTCTAGAAAAAGCGGGACGCTCCAAAATCTCCAACTCCAGTTTCTAAAAGGTTCTGTATCCTTCCTAATTTTTGTAGTGCTTCCACATGTTAAACCTAAACATAGATGCATTTTCTAGAGCTTCCACTTGTTAAATCTAAACATAGATACACATTCACATCAACTACATTTAAGCTGCCCTCTTATCGACCCTATTACAATTATACACATAGATATACATTCACAGCAACTACATTTAAGCTACCCCCTTATAGACTCTATTACAATTATATGCCTCCTGTCGTGCCTGCCCCTCGGGGTATGGGGTAATCTCCCGTCCGGTTGGCTTCTCATCGCCATGTGTCACGTGGCATGCGAAGACCTCCCGTCTGATTATGCCATGTGGGCCCCACGTGTGATTCCAGTGGTCGTTAACTGGGCATCCACTGGTCATTGCTGGTTGACCACATGCGTTAGCCATGTTGCCCGCTATCATGTGACTTGTGTCCGTTTTGCGCAACAATCTTCCACACTCTTGCATGTGTAAAGATCCCAGATCAGGCCAAATCAAAGGTAGAATTGAATGCGGGTTGCTTGAATTCGCGCCCATTTTGGCACTCGATTACCGGAACCGAATTCAAATGTCCAGCTCCCACTATGGCTTCGATCAAGATAAAAGCTGGTCTCGATTTCAAATTTGCAAACTTCTCGAGAGCAGGCTACGAAGAGCGCGACAACATCCATGGTTTCCACCAAAAGATAAGATGAGCTTGATGGTGAACCAAGCACTGGGGTTCCTTCCACGAGGAAGATGATCACTGCACTCAGGAGGAAGCGTTGGACACCATGGATCAGTATTGCAACTATTACAATGCTAAAGAGACCAACTAAACGAGGCCAGTGGACCAAGGATCAAATGGCCGACACACTGGACAAGGTTAGTGAGTATGGTGTATCTATTAAGGAGGCCTAGGAGGTCTAGAATCCTTGAGTCACAATAAAGGATTTGTTGTATGATCATATATTTTACAAGAAGTCAGATAATCCTCAAATTCTAACCAATCTTCAGGAGAAGGAATTAGTGGCATGGGCATTAACTAGGGCAGCGCAAGCGATGGGGGGTCACACTCTCGGTTGTTAAAGAGAGGGCAACATAAATGGCTAGGGAAGGGGGTAATCTAAATTTATCTTGGGTTCCTAGAAGTAAATGGTGAAAACTCTTTAAACAAAGGCATCCAGAAATTGCACTTAGGACCACATAGACACTAGATCTGGCCCAGGCCCGTGCTATGACACAGGAGAAATTAGATAATTTCTATGTCGGACTAGAATGTGCAATGATATATTAGACGCTCATCTGTTAATTTCACTATCAAGTAATCCCTATGGACAAGTTGATTTTCATGAAAGATACGAGATATGGTTGAATGAACAGAGAAAAGTGAGGACTAAGTGACATCCATGTACTTCAGTATGTTTTTGATGGTACATTTATGAAATATTGTGTTATTTCATTGTTTTGTTGACGTCTGCGTTTTATAAAAACTTTAATTCCTATATTGATTTTTATTATTTTTAAGTTTTATTCGCCAAAAATTTGTTATTACTAGATGTTTGACCAAAAGTTGTCAATGCCATTTAATTTACGTCAATTGAGAACTTAAAATTTTAAAAAGTTCTCAATTGACACCCACAAAATTTAAATATTTGTCATATGAAAAAACTTGTCTCCAATGAATTTTCCACACTGGCTATGACCTTCTATGATATGGGTGAGCACAGGAAAAGTTAAGTACAGTAGAAAGGACCACAGTGCCAGCGGCTACAGTTGGGTGCTTCCATCATATGAATCTTTGGAAGCTGCTGGCATAAAGGATAGTGAAGACATTCTTTGGGGTTTTACAACATGCAAAAAACATCTAGCAAATAACTTTAAACCGCCAAACTGCGCAATAAAAGTCACCAAAGATGACAAGATGCCCAGGCGCATGGACCTCAACTGGGATAGTAGAACGACGACTGCGTAGACCATCCCTTGCACTGGACGGTTTGAGTACTTGGGACCTATCATTTGATGGATGAGGCTGGAACGTCACAGGGCCGACCAGTTGCAGCCATGCAGGGAATGTCGTCAGCTCATGCCAAAAGCAAAGTGTCTAAAAAAAGGAAAAACATCGAGCCCGCCTCCACTTCAATGCCAACTACGTTGACAACTACAATTCGGGTCAGGTTTGTTCAGAGTTCCTTGGCCAAGGCTACATAAAGTTCGTTTCGAGCAGTCAAATTGTTTGAACTTGTTAGCTATCCAAAGACGATTCTACGAGAAGTGAAACCACCAGAAAATGGTTAAAGACTTACTTTAAAGGTTTGGTAATATGGCTTATGTGTTGGTAAGTGTGAGGTAGAAAGAGAAGGCTTTGTTAAAAACTTATATGCTTCATGTATGTCATGAGAAGAATATGTTTGGAGCATCGAAGTATTGCATATCAGATGTTGATCCTTCTATTGAAGAAATTGGGACATTCTTCATGCTTTATCCAAAAACTTTAAAACTTTAGCAAGCTTTCTTGGTAGTTCATGTAAGCACTTGAGCAATGTTTTTCAAAACAAAGTGATGTGAAAAGTAATAAACAAACTAACATTTGTTTTGAAACATTGTATGCTCATACGCTAACATTGTATGCATTAACAATTTACCTTAAACAAAGATCAATTGGCACGATATTTTTAATATTTGAAAGATTGCACAAAGAAAAGACTAAAACGGAGTGAAAGCTGACACAGAGTTCATGATGGGGGGG
>JAANSK020114017.1:0-15822 GCA_011763485.2 Isoetes engelmannii
TGCTTTCTTTAGCTGAGGTCATACCTTTGGGACTAGATGCATCATTTTCAACATTTGGTGCACCTGTTAATTGTGGTCTCAAGTTGCTCTTCTTCCATCTCACAAAAGAAACAACATGCTTTAGAAGATAATTATGTAATGGAGTTGTATGTTTGTCATACACAAGCTTTAAAGAAATGCTGACATATCCATCATCTAAGATTTGGCTGTGGCAAAATCTGTTTGGGTTCATGGTGAATATTGATCCTTCTGCTACATGTGTATCATTCTCCATGAGTGTAACATGCATTCCTTCTTGGATTTCCTCTTTCTATAGGTAGCACTTTTGATTGGTTATGTAGTTGCACATAATAAGTTCATAATCTGAATAATTAGCGACATCCACACCTGAGAAGCCATGATGTGTCGATGTATATATATTTGTAAATGCCAGCGTGTATTTGTTGTTTAAGCTTTTTGAACCTGATTAAAAAAGTTTCAAGAACCTGATTAAAAAAGTTCCAACACACGTTGAATGTTATAAGAACATTGCCCAAATATATTTAGAATAAACGAGTTTGGCGTACCCTACACACATAGGTAAGTCTTTGTAATAAAACTAGTTGTAGGCACCTTAGGAACCATAACGAAATGTGCCTACCTGCAAATTGCTTCTCATTATCACCAAATTACCAAATCATCTTAGCAACTACCAAATTGCTTCTCATTAGCTCCAAAACCTGCAATATCAAATAATAAATTTAATGTCTTGTTTCAAGAATTAGCAAAAATGATCTTCCACTGCCATCTAGAGAGACACAAATCTATGTCAATAGTTGAAAATGAGTAAATAAATAATACTAAATAAGTTGCAACATGTGTTCGATGTTTATGGGTAGGGCAGAGGCAAAAATTGGAGTTCAGGGCAAAGGAAAATAATTTAGTTTAGGGCAGAAGAAGCTCTTTGGATTCGATTCAAGGGCATGGATAAGGAGTAGTTTAGAGCGTTTTGAATTCAAGGGCATGGATTCGAAGGCACGGACCGAAAAGCCCAGCATGCAATTTCATGCCCTATTCTCAGATACCGCCAAGCCCAGCATGCGATTTCATGCATGGCGATTTCATGCCATGACAGAACCTCCATGCCGCTATTCTCATGATTTCATGCACGCGATTTCATTAAAAGCCCAGCATGTGATTTCATGCCCTATTCTCATATGCGGTTCTGTGTTATGCTGCTTGAACGCAGAGCTTCCTCTGCCCTAAACTCCTTTATCATATCAGCTGCCCTAAACTCCTTATCATAGATGCCATCAAAGAAGCTAGGAATGGATCCAAAGAAGCTGAGACCCAAAGAAGAGACGCCATCAAAAGAAGCTGGGAAGGTTAAGATTATGGGTATTGTTTTGCTCTTGTTTTTTTTTGCATCTCAAATTTTCCTCCCCTGTTTTGCAGAGGTTTCTTCTCGTGGAATTTGGTTTGGATCCCGAATCTCTGTTTTATCTGTTTTTCAAAGCATGGTTTAGGGGTTTTTCAATCTTCGTCTGAAGCATGCCCTTCCTGGGAAGGTTAAGGTTATGGCTAATGTTTTGCTCTTGTTTTTTTTTCTTTGCAGCTCAAATTTTCCTCCCCTGTTTTGCAGAGGTTTCTTCCCTTGGAATTTGGTCTGGATCCCGAATCTCTTTTTTATCTGTTTTTTCGAAGCATGGTCTAGGGGTTTTTCAATCTTCGTCTGAAGCATGCCCTTCAACCTGTCAATGCACTTTTTCAACAGAACTGGATTGTCCGACGTGCTATTGAAGAGGCCGGAATTCCTTACACTTATGTCTCTGCCAATTGCTTTGCGGCTTATTTTCTTGGCGGTTTGGCCCTTGAATTGAAGGGGGCAAAGATGGCTGGTTCTGAAGGCCAACAGAATGGGATAGAAGGCTTGAAATGTTTCGTTGCAGATTGAACTCTCAAGCTATCGCTTCTTTTGTTTGCTAATTTCTTGATGTTAGAGATTGCAGACTGAGGAAGCAAATCAGCAGGCGAATGTTTAAGTTGCTAAGGCAAGAGATGAGAGCCAAGCGATGCACCAGATTTATAAAGCCCAAAAACAAGACAAGGCTCAGGTTGCTTGCAGATCACCTGCTTTCTTGCCTTTCCACATAGAAACTGAAAGATGATATACTCTACTTGGCAGATTAATTTGTCCTTCTTTCTCTGCGAGCTATATATTTTCATGGTTTTTATGGTTACCTTGAAAAGAATCTTTGTCTTCACAGAAATGCTACAGAAATGCTGCAGTAGAATCACTTTCTAAAATTGAGATGCAAAATCACTTGTGCAAAACAAGATTTTACAAGAATTGGTCGTATCTGTTTTCTTCCCAACAATGCCCGAGAAAAGAGGCGTAAATAATGTTTAAATTTGTACAAGTGTCTATTAATAATAATTACATTTTTTGTTTGGAACGTCTATTTTCTTAAATGCGTAGTACATTCCTTTCTTGAAATAAAGTTTACAAGTGTGCATTTTTAAACAGCAAGAACATGCATCTTTCTTTTTTCCCTCTTTCCACTTTAGCGCTATCCTTCTTCTCGAAACTGGCGCCTATGAGGCACTATCTTGTTCGTTTGGCTGTAATTTCCTCTAAATATTGTCTTATTTCCGTTTTTGGTACTACAACAAGGCTTATTTATGGTTTGTTGTGGATGTTTGTATAACTGTAACAAGCTTTCTTTTCTGTTCAGGTATCATATATCATACATTACTTTTTAAAACACAGAAATCTCATTCTACTTATACTTATATTAAACTTTTTTCACTTCTTCCAAGTCTAGGCTTGTGAGAAAGAGGATTGCATGACATATCTTGCCTTTCTATTCAAATCTGATGGCAACTAAAAGAGGTTTGTTTTCTAATTTAAAATCTATTCTATTATGTTTCATGATAAGAGTCTTTTTTCTTTTGAAAGTTATGATTAAGGTGTCAAATTGATATCTAATTCTTTCAAAATGAACACGTAATTTCTAATGGTATAAGGTTGTATTATAAATTGGAGATAATATGTAAGGTCATGTAACAGATGACCTTATGCAATAGGGAAACGAATTATTTTGTTACTATTTTGTTTTCTATGATATAAGGTCGTCTTACATATATTTTTATTGGTGTCTAGCTTGTAGCAATATTCAAAGAGCTGTCAACACATATTCCAGATGAAATTTATAGAATCTAACTCATATTTCTACAGAATATCATTTACTTTAATATTTAGACTTAGAACCTGGCTTTTGTAGTTTGTCTTGCCACTTCCAACACGCGTTGGATGTTTTGATTCTTAAACTATAGATAATGGGTTATGTTGGAGATTTTGTTCTATCCAATGATGCTATCTTTAACTCCTAGGTCCCAACATATGTTGGAGGTTTGCTTTATGCCTAATTCATATCATCCACACTACCTACCCAAATAGGCTAGGAACACCTTCCAACATATGTTGGAGGTAAGATTCAAGATTGATCCTTGTTATGTATTACATAGCTTATGTCCCACTTTCAGGATATATATTGGACTAATAACTTGCTCTTGTACTGACACTTCCAACATACGTTGCATTTTTTGCTACATGTACTATATCTTATGAGTTTGTTATCTACATGACAAACATCCAACATATGTTAGAGGTTTGTTTCTATTATACTCATGTCATCTTAACTCCTAGCTTCCAACCTTCCAACATAAATTGGAGGTTTGATTCTATCAAACTGATATCATCTTAATTCTCACGTTCCAACATATGTTGGAGGCTTACTTATAGCCAATTTATGTCATCTACATTACACACATAAATAGATCTAGGAAATCCTTCCAGCATATGTTGGAGGTTAAATGAAGTTCCCATCCATATTAATTGTCATCCACATTACTTACTTGGTCTTGTAGTTTGTGGTGTCACTTCCAATGTGTGTTGGATGCTTTTGGCGCATGTCATCTTAATTCCTAGCTTCTAACCTTCCAACATATGTTGGAGGTTTGGTTCTATCAAACTAATGCCATCTTAATTCTTACCTTCCAATATATATTGGAGGCTTGCGGCATGCCTAATTAAATGGCATCACATTACCTACTTGGTCTTGATGTGTGCGGGATCCCCTAAACTTTCTTGTAAGATGTTGCAGGTTTCGGTAATGATGTCGATATTGCAACCATATACAGCCTGGAACGTGTCCGAAAGGGGGGCATATCGAGCTTCCCTTTCTGCGCAAAGAATTCTTGGCTATGGCTTTCGCCAAGAGAAACTCCGTCTGCCTTGATCGTGCCAAATTCTTTGATGCCTCAAGCAATCCTGCCTTTGAATTGGACCCTTCTAGCGACCGTGGATTGGACCTTGATGATTCTTCGGCTGCTTCTGGAAGTGATCAACAATTCGAAGGATCTAGTTCTGATGGCGCGGGAGAAGAGCTTGATCGGCCGGAAGAGGAGCCTTATATACCATCGAAGGAAGAGGAAAAGGGTGCTGCCAAGGATCTTAGGTAATTTCTTACACCCAAAAAAAGGGCCACAGAAAACAGTACTGCATCCGGCCTCTTTGAGAGAGATCCGGAAGGTCCAGCGTGGAGGTCCAAGCACAAGGATACCCCAGCTAGAGGAGGTTGTTGATGTCTACTCCGACAATGATTCAGATATAGATGATATAGCTTGGGAGAACAAGCACTATTACAGCAGGAAGAGGTCTAAACATTGCTGCCTTTTTCATGGCTGCGCATGGGCCGGGGTGAAAAGGCTGAGGTTGCAAAAACATATTGCAGATGTTCATGATTGGCACATAGATATGGGGAGGGCGTCAAAGGGAAGGAGGATGCTGGAAGTGGTTAAGCAGAAGAGGAGACCGGGCTGGGATTTGAGCAAATACTTTCTGAAATACAGGGCAGACCCCAACTACAGGTGGAGAGTGAATCGGGACCGCTTCCTAAAGAGGTCAAGAATAGATGCTCTTGCCATTGGCGCCCACTGTTGAAAATATGCCAAATGGGAAAGAAAAAGAGGCTGCCATTCAGAAGTATGCAGGCGAGTATATAGAAAGGAGGAGTGAGTGGGACGTGTAGAAGACAAAGAAGATTGCATTGTATAAAAAACACATTGAAGAAGCACAAAATATTGACTGTTCAGACAAGGCCTGGCAAGATGCCGAATACAACAGTGAAGTCCAGAATTGCATGGATGAACTAAAAAGAGGAGTTATTTGGTTGCACCTGTTTTGCTTCTAATTTTGTCTCTACTCCAGTCACCAGGTTGTCTTCGGCCACAACCAGGTTGAGTTGTGATGGGAATCTGGATGCACCTGTAAAGTCGAGAGGAGAGAGCCCTGGAACTATAGCAATGGACAGTGGGTCACCACCTGGGTCTACGTTGCGTCAAATTCCAGTTGACCTCGACCTGTTGCCTGATCCTGCACCTGTTGCAACAGGGAGGACAGTTCTGACCTTAAGTTCTGATTTTTGTATTGAGCCTTGAATTCGTGCAGAAGGTGGAAGATCTGTATAACATGTTCACATCAGTCAAGAAGATGCGAAATAAATCGACCAGACCGAAAGAGGAAGCGGCAAATATTTCCTATAACTATCAATGGCCAGTGCACATAAGAAGTGGACTATGGCTTTGGGGGGCTGTAGGGAAGAAAAGTGGAATTCGTAATCACAAAGAAAGATGTCGGGCACTTTGAGCATCTTGGAACAGACCAGCCGAAGAGGGCCAGCTTTTCATGGGTGAATGACGAATGCTTCGGCTCCTACATGATGTGAGTGTAGTTTAGCTGCCATGTTTTCATGAGATGCACTATTTTAATACAGACAAGACAAAACAGGATATTGTCACATACTATTCCAATTGAAGAAAGGAAATTCTATGTTTTTTTTTTCATCCGGGACTGTTTGGCCTGTATTCAAAAGGGGCACATGCAATCATGAAGAGCTTGATTCCCCAAAAACCAACTGATTTGGGCTTCTACTGGTTACTAGTCAATGCACAGTAAGTAACCTCTATGCTGCAATTTGTGAATTTGACATTGGAGTACCATGCCCTTCTGTGTTGCACTTCGATTCCGTTCGGAATTATCATGGGAAGGAAACTCGAGCTCTAGTAATGCAGTGAGTACTGAAGTATTGAGTAGTTTACCATCTCCCTTGATTCTGAACTTTCTGTTTTTATGCCAGATTTGTTCAAATAGTGCACGCTCAATGGGGCTTAGACATGCCTGATTGGATGTGCACATCCGTGTTGGAGATGAGAAATCTAGAACAGAAAAATAGTTCGGACTGTGGCATTTACACAATCTTGTTTGTCAGACGCTTCCTCGAGGATTTTATACTGAATGATGACATGAAGGAGGGAGCGAGGTAATATTTTCTAACCTCAGTGTAGTTCATTCATCAAACTCTAGATAGACATTACATTCTATTATTGCAGGTCAATCCGGAGTGGTTTAGCAGGGTGGAAGTTGGAAATTGCAGAAAGGCCTTCACCATATTGCTTGGAAAATTACATGAAGCTGTTATTAATGCAAAACGACCAGCAGGAAAGAGGTTGTCCCAGACTTGAAGACTGTTGCAATAATGGGTTTTTCTCTTGCATCAAGTGAAAGTGAGTTCAAGGATTCTGCTATATTGGATGTGAGATGGCCAAAACGTTGACCAGGAAAGTATGCGGTAGCCCATGCACTAGGTGGTGCAGCTTGCATTAACCAATCTGTTGCATCATTATTAACCCTTCTCATATTAGAAACTTGCTCATCAAATTTCGCAACAGTGTTGGCTCTAGCTGCCTCCCAGAAAAAAATGCAAGAATTCTGTATTGTTGCATTTCTTTTTCAAGTTTGCTTCAAGATGCCTCATGCAATCGGCATTTGCATTGTTAGGTTAAACAACAAATAGTGCCTCCTGCAATCCTTTATCTCTATTTGACACAAATGTAAGACTAGGACATACCTCTAGACAGTCTCTTAATTGCATCAAAAACTGGTATTTTCGTTATCGATGACTCCAAATGCAAGAGGATAAAGAGCTCCTGAAGGATCGATTCCTGTAGCACAAATTAAGTGACCAAGGTATTTACCTGTCAAGAAAGTAGCATCCAATCCCAAAAACGGTCTACAACTCGAAAACCCAGTTAGACATGTACCATAAGCAACAAACAACATCTAAAATCGTCCATCAATCCCTTCAATAACAGTCTTACTTCCTGGATTAGTTTCCAATAATTTTTGACAAAATGCAGGAAGCTTTCTGTATGTTCTCTTGTGATATCCATTAATCAGGCTCATTGCTGTCTCTTTTGCCCTGTATGCCACATTATACGTAATAGTTACACCAGCTTCTCTTCGAAAATCATCTATTAGCTCTGCTGGTTTGTAATGAGGATGCTCCCTTAATTTCTCATGATATTTCTTGGCCAACATGCTTGCAGAAGCTTCCTTATTTTATCTTATCTTATCTTATCTTATCTTATTACCCAATTGTTGGACACCACCACAAGTATGTTCTCCTACAGTTCGAATCTCACATCTTGGTCCATAACCAATTAGAGAAAAATAAAGATGCCATGCACAATCTTCTTGTGTGCATTTCACCCTGTATCTAGATTTATCAGGCTTAATGACTTTAATTTCAGTGAAAGATGCAATAGCTTCTGCCCGAACTGCATTTTTTAGATCCACCATGGAATCAAATTGCTTTCCTTTAAGCAATTGCATGATGTACAAGGACAATTCCTGCAACATGACAAGCAATATGCACTTTCTAGACGCAAGAAAATGGTAGAAAAAGAAAGTAAAAGGAAGAATTGCATACCTTTCAATGCATAATGGATTCAACGCTGATGCCAAAATTTCTAAATATCTGCCGAAATGGTGACCATCATTCAAGAATCATCATTATTTCTTGCCGAAACGGGATGCTTCACACAATTTGATGCCGAAATAAGGAGAACTGTGTCGAATTCATGCAATCTGATGGTCAAAAAGCTCCTTCCCGCGAAAAACAAGTAGCAGTTCTTAGAGTTTGGGGTATACGGGGACAAATTAGGGGTAAATTTGTAAATTCTGAAAATATTGGGGCATTTTTGCAAATACCCCAAACTATAAAGGCATTTTTAAAATTTTCCCTGATTTTAATATGTTACGGATAGGGATAGGATGGGTCTGTCTTCCATCAAACGCCATGGTGCAGCTAAAATTTTGCCAGGGGACGGCCAGGATTAGCCCTTTTTAAAAACCCTAAAGGTCGGGGACGTATTTAGGGTTCGAGCGCCATCGTCAAGCAGACCCATATCCGGGCAAATCGGCTGTCTAGCTTTGATTTCCGGGCATCTGATTGATCACGACCTTTTGTTGTCGGTGGTGCTGGCCTGCGAGAGCGTCGATCTGGTCTGTGAATCTGCATTCGACAGGGCTTCAAGATAAGCTTCGCAACCGGAACGATTTTTGCCAGGTAAGTTCTTACTATGAACCGTGTGTTTTCTTCTGTATTTTTTCTGGCTCTGCCTTTCCACGATTTGGAGTCTGGATTTCTTCGATTTTTGCAAGATCCTTGTTAAATCCCTAGTTAAGGCACTGGTTATGTGCCCAGTTTGGCAATGCCCTGGTTTAATGCACAAGTCCCAACAACGATGTGAATAAAACCCATTGCACCAAAAATTGGGAAGTGCAGGGATCCGCCGTTTCTACTATCAAAAGCAGAACCATCTCAGCATAATATTAGGTACGTCTAAGATAGAGCTTTCTGCTAGTTTTCCAATTTTTTAATGCTTCTATAAATCCCAATGGCACGACCTCAGATTCTACGAGTAACGGGAGCCCATTTCTTGTTACAGTCTATGCGCCAGATCCCTTTGCCCTATAATTGATGGCAACAAGAAATGCCTCCCAAGTTTTGCGTGATATTTCGCATAAGAGCCACGGTAAAGAGTTAATACAGGCGCTGAGACAATACGAGGGACCACTTCGAACGGCTTAGTTTGTTGGAAAAATATTGCAAAATATGAAGGCTGAAAAGTGTGATTCTGCATTGCTTCTCGTTAAGTGGGTTGGATTAAAACCTGGATTTACACACAACACTTTTTCCTATACTTGTCTTATCTAGTTATTTGTTAAGGCCTGGAGAATTAAGGAGGCTGTTGAGTGTTTTGATGAAATGTCCAAAAAGGTGCAATGCAAATTTTCATACTTATAGAGCAGTTATTACAGCCCTCTGCAAGTTGAGGCTCGTGGATCGGGCCAATGGCCAATGCTTTACTGGGGAAAATGGAAAAGATAGGATGTGCTGATGTGATAACAAGCTTTTTCGAGTTTATTTGTTTTACAGAGTGCTATCACAGATAGGATGTGCTGATGTGACTCTGTAAAACAAATAAACTCGAAAAAGCTTGTCATTTGCTGGACTTGATAGGATACCAACCAGATGTTGTTGCCTACTCTTCTATCATCAATGGCTTTTCAAAAGCCAAAATGATGGATCAGGCTTATTTAGAAGGCTTATGCTCTTCTCAATGAGATGCGTGTAAGAGAATGCTTGCCAAACGTTGCCACCTATAATTGTCTTGTAGATGGACTCTTCAAAGCCAACAAACTAGATGAGGCGTTTACTGTTGTTGACGATACTGTTGTTGACGATATGATTTCACGGGGCTGCATGCCGAATGTTGTCACCTACAACTGTTTTGTAGATGGACTCTGCAAAGCCAACAAACTAGATGAGGCCCAAAATGTTGTTGAAGATATGATTAAAAGGGGATGTCTTCCAAATGTTGTTACTTACAATTGCCTTATAGATGGATAAAGCAAGCAAGATGGATAAAGCACACACTCTTTTTGAGGAGGTGATTATGCGGGGCTGTATGCCAGATGTTGTCACCTACAGCTGTCTTGTAGATGCTAAGTGTTGTCACCTACAGCTGTCTTGTAGGTGGACTTGTCTTGTAGGTGGACTCTGCAAAGCCAACAAACTAGATGAGGCCCACAATGTTGTTGAAGATATGATTAAAAGGGGATGTCTTTCAAATGTTGTTAGTTACAATTGCCTTATAGATGGATTCTGTAAAGCAAGCAAGATGGATAAAGCATGCACTCTTTTTGAGCAGATGATTCTGAGGGGCTATATGCGAGATGTTGTCACCTACAGCTGTCTTGTAGATGGACTTTGCAAAGCCAATAAACTAGATGAGGTCCACAATGTTGTTGAAGATATGATTGAAAGGGGATGTCTTCCAAATGTTGTTACCTACAACTGTCTTGTAGATGGACTTTGCAAAGCCACAAACTAAATGAGGCTCACGATGTTGTTGAAGATATGATTGAAAGGGGATGTCTTCCAAATGTTGTTACTTACAATTGCCTTATAGATGGACTTTGTAAAGCAAGCAAGATGGATGAAGCCAATGCTCTTTTTGAGGACATGATTACAAGCGGCTGCATACCAGATGTTGTCACCTACAGCTCACTTATAAATGGACTTTGAAAAGCCAACAAACTAGATGAGGCCCACCATGTTTTTGAAGATATGATTAAAAGGGGATATCTTCCAAATGCTATTACTTACAGTTGCCTTATAGATGGTCTTTGTAAAGCAAGCAAGATGGATGAAGCCACTGCTCTTTTTGAGGACATGATTACAAGCGGCTGCATACCAAATGTTGTCACCTACAACTCACTTATAAATGGGCTCTGCAAAGCCAATAAACTAGATAAGGCTCACAATGTTGTTGAAGATATGATTAGAAGGGGATGTCTTCCAAATGTTGTTACTTACACCTGGTTTGTAGATGGACTCGGCAAAGCTAATAAACTAGATGAGGCCCACAATGTTGTTGAAGATATGATTAAAAGGAATGTCTTTCAGATGGTATTACTTACAACTGTTTTGTAGATGGACTCTGAAAAGCCAATAAACTAGATGAGGCCCACAATGTTGTTGAAGATATGTTTGAAAGGGGATGTCTTCCAAATGTTGTTACTTACAATTTCCTTATAGATGAATTTTGTAAACCAAGCAAGATGGATAAAGCACGCACTCTTTTTGAGGAGATGATTTTGAGGGGCTGTATGCCAGATGTTGTCATCTGCTGTCTTGTAGATGGACTCGGCAAAGCCACAAACTAGATGAGGCCCACAATGTTGTTGAAGATATGATTGAAAGGGGATGTCTTCTAAATGTTGTTACGTACAATTGCCTTATAGATGGACTCTGCAAAGCAAGGAAGATGGATAAAGCACACATTTGAGGAGATGATTCTGAAGATGGATAAAGCACACATTTGAGGAGATGATTTTGAGGGGCTGTATGCTAGATGTTGTCACCTACAATTGTCTTGTAGATGGACTCCGTAAAGCCAACAAACTAGATGAGGCCCACAATGTTGTTGAAGATATGATTGAAAGGGGATGTCTTCCAAATGTTGTTACGTACAATTGCCTTGCTTTATTTATCTTGCTTGCTTTACAGAGTCCATCTATAAGTTATAGATGGACTCTGTAAAGCAAGCAAGATGGATGAAGCCAATGCTCTTTTTGAGGACATGATTACAAGGTGCTGCATACCAGATGTTGTCACCTACAGCTCACTTATAAATGGATGAAGCCGATGAGGACATAATTACAAGGGGCTGCATACCAGATGTTGTCACCTACAGCTCACTTATAAATGTACTCTGCAAAGCCAACAAACTAAATACTAAATGAGGCCCACGATGTTGTTAAAGATATGATTAAAAAGGGGATGTCTTCGAGATGTTGTTACCTAGTGTTGCCTTATAGATGGTCTTCGTAAAGCAAGCAAGATGGATGAAGCCGATGCTCTTTTTGAGGACATGATTACAAGAGGCTGCATACCAGATGTTGTCACCTACAGCTCACTTATAAATGGACTCTGTCTCCCTTGAACAAAGTATGTCTTTACTTCTTCTGTGCAAAGTTCATCTACATGGTATTCAATGTAGGTATTTCAAATGAGCCCCTTAAAAAAAAGGGCATAGATGATGCTGCAGAAACTGCCCAATTAGAACTACCTCATATAACAGATGATGCTCAAAGATGAAGCATCTTACGGGTTTGACAAAAGCCATTGAGAAACAGGACTGTCAAAGCATACTTGATCAAGTGGCAATTGTCCGAGGAAGAGGCAACTTGGGAAAAAATCTTGACCAGTTATGTCAAGCCTTGACGTCAAGGCTTTTAATATGAGAGATGGTCTGCCATGCACGCCCTCTCACGTTTCTTGCAACTAGAAAGGGCTTTCACGCTTCAGAAGAAAGGGTTCTCATGTTTCTAACCGTTGTTAAGAGGTAACATGACTGGTGGTAGTTTGTTCTTAGGCATTTCAATCTGCTGGATCTGAAGGTAATGATCATTGTCATATTACTTGAGAATGAAGCCTATTCATCTTTAGAATTGGACCTGTCAATGTGTTCTAAAGTTGCAAAATCTGCCAACCAATGTAGTTCCCAATGAAGGCAGGAAGTGTGCCAAGTCTTGCAACTTGATCAGCTACCTAAAATGTGGCTACCTTCCAGTTAAAATTTCCATGCAATCCGTAGTTCCAATGTTTGAGAGCTGGCACAACTTGAAGGAATAGAACATGTTAACAAATTTCCTATAAACTTTGGGATTTGTCCAGTATACAGAAGATTGTTCTTATCTGCAGATTCAAAGTGAGTGTTAAAGTCAAGGTAGCAGGGACGTTCTAGAAGACAACACGTTTAGGTCTATTTAGAGAATAATATGTGATATTAAGAGAGAGCTTGCTTCGCAGCAGGCGTTAAGTCATGCGTCCTGCTCTGTTTGTTTTATGATCATTGATAATTTCCACCGACTCCTAGCCATTGTTACTGGTAGCAGTACTATTTGCAGCAGCATTGCCTGGTTTCTTGAAGAACCTGGGAGGCATGATGATCTGGATTTTGTCGTCTAGGCTCAGCTTGAACACTTTTGTATTAACCATTTTAGTACTTTAAATTCACCTTCGCTATCTTCATTATACCTTACAGTCATGTTTAATAGTGTTTTGCAAACCTTAAGATACAATATTCTAGTTGATAGTGGCATGGAGCTGTGAGAACATGTAGTTTGTCCAGTTTGCCTGTTTCATGTAAAATGCATTGCAGAGGCCAGCTACAATGAATGTAGAAGGCATGCTGTAATGACAAATGCTGGGGGACTACAAGTCATGGTCCTCTATACATGTTGCAAGTTATATCCCTTTTCTTGCTCGGCAATAGTGCAAGATGATAAGGGAAGTTGCATGATTGATCATCCATGAGAGCTGAGACAAAATGAATAACTGCAATGGTGTAAGATAACAAATAAATCAAATATAAGAAACAATGCCTTTATCAACGTACTAAAGAATTCACTATTTTGTAACTGATGTATTCTTGGGTAAATCATGTTAGCAATGAAAACAAACTTGGTCTAACAATTTGGTCATTTGCCTTTTGCACTTCTAATTCCACATAAGCTATAAGTTGTGACATGTGTCCTTGCAAATGCATGTTTGTTCAATTGAACTTCTTGACCATGGTGAGTCAAATAATTCTTCTTACATTGTATTATTAGTTTTCCAAGGGTGGCATTGCAATTGAGACATTTCCAGGGACATTGCTATTATTTATTGTATGTTGGTTCATGACTCTATGTATCAAATATCACTTCAAGGTGATCACTGTCAATCACATTGAATACAAGCATTATTAATACCCCTCTTCCAATGTCATATTTTCACAATGCCAGGGCCAATATTTTATAATAAGACAATAGGGTTAATCATTTGGGTTAAATTATGGTCCTCCGTGAATAATAAACTTTAGGGGTGGTAACTTAATTAAAAAAAAAATATCCAAAACTATGTTGACATGATCTTGTATCTTGACATATCTCCTTCAAATATCTATCTTACATTGAAGACCTATAAACACACACGCCCTACTTATGCGCGGCAACGCCGGGCACCCGTTTACTAGTAAACAACTTTAAGAATAAAATTCATCTTGAGTAATGGCACTCTAAATGACTTTTGTTTATTGTGAAAAAACCAAAAGACCACTTTGAAGAAACCACAATATCGCCAACCCCCTCCCTAATTGTGGCATTGTCTAACCTTGGCAAGCTTATGCATGCGGGATTCTTGTTGCTCTGGGGTGAGGTCTGGGCCTAGGCAGTATGGCACCCCGTATCTGTGCATCGACAACTGTGAAGATTACAAAGCGAATGTGATTTGGGCGTTGAGGACCGTGGCGGCTAGCTCTCATAAGACAAACTGGTGCGGGGGAATGTCATGAGGCCCAGGATCATTGCATGAACCTTAATCCTTACGACTTGGGCATTCTGAGCACGAGCCTTAGAACTTATCAGTCTCCAGCCAAAGATTGGGGGAACTTTGGAGATCCACATCATGTTAACATAATCCATTTAGAGAAAGGCATGAATTTGGCAGCCAACCTTACAACTAAGCTTGTAGTATTTTAAAATATATACATGCTTATATGTTTAACCTGCAATCCTTCTGTTCCACTTGCTATTTCCACACGTCAAATTCAACATTGGGCAGTAGAGTACACCTCTCAAAATGTTGAACTAGTTATCATCAAGTTCTGCAATCACTTATATTAGCAAGGAGCCCCTGCCCTCAGATATGTGTTTGGATGTCATATTATTTAATGACTAAAGTAACCTCCATTTTGGCAATTCTCTAAGTCTTTGCTACTGATATGTTTACGTCTCCATAGGGTAGGCCTTAGGTCTATGGCATGTATGTCATTATATTCTACACGAGATTAGCAACTCCTAATCTTTTGTTCCATATTTAAGTGCATTAAGCATATATCAGAATTAAAACCCAATACCAATATGTATTTCCCTGTTTTTAACTGCAGAACAAAGAGTATGCAACCAGTAAAATAATGCTGGAATTATGATACTTCTATCCCTTGATGCAATCAGCAGAAATACAAAGAAACGAGTACTGCCATGTAAATGACAAACCTTCTTCATAAGTTTGAACATATTTTGAAGCTAAATAGTGGCCTTGAACCAGGTCAGTTTTAGAGAATGATTTAGAGAAAAATTGTCCAAAACTCTACGCGTCGTAGAGAGAGAGAATGATTTAGATAACACTGTAACAAAGTTCCCGTTCCCTTGGTACAACGGGCTATGGCAACAGCCTAATTTCTTCCAGTCTAAGTCATTAGTCTGGAGAAAAGATTACTTCATAGCGGCCATTTCATTGGAAATTTATAGACTCTAGATCCGACTCTAAAACTTTTCTTTAGAGATCTTGAATATGTAGAGATAGAATGGCGCCGTAGACATAGAATGGGGCCATAGAGAGAGAAAGATTCAGATAACATTGTACTACAGCAGTACCATACCGTTCCAACGAAGAGCTTGGTACAACGGGCTATGGCTACAACATAGTTTCTTTCTACCAATTCTAAGTCATTAGTCCGGCAAAAAGGTAACTTCTTAGTGGTCACTTCTTACTTGAAGTGTAGATTAAGAGATCTTGAATATGTTGAAATGCAGATTAAGTCTCTCTTTTCTTTTTTTTTTTCTTTTTTTTTTTGCTGAAAAAGGATGTTAAAGCCGAATTTTGGTTGTTTCGAAACATCAGGTCGGAAGGCTTCTTCTATCAGAAGCAATATGAAGGAATTCAATATTTTGAGCCTAACTGGCATTTGACTTTTCTCACCTAGAAAATACCTTTTTCTAGGTATTTTCTAGGTGAGAACCCTGATTCAAGGAAGGAAGGAAGGAAGAATATTTTAATGTCGCACCACAAAGGCAGCGTCCCAAGGACATGCGACCACAAGAAC